>APFE030310164.1:0-15588 GCA_000404065.3 Pinus taeda
TCAGAGAGTGAATCACTTCTTGGGCCACAATGATTCCGTCCACTATCTGTCTCCCTTTGACGAAGCATGTTCGTTCTTGTGCTATGAGCTCTGGCAAGATCGGTTTAAGTCGGTTTACCATAATTGAAGCTAAAATTTTATATACCACATTACACAGGGATATGGGCCTAAATCCCTGCGGTTCGTCCGAACTGCCGTTCTTAGGGATTAATGCCAAGAGGGTGGCATTCAGTCACTGATGCATTCTTTTGGAGCGCCTTGATTCCTCCACTAATTCCAGCAAGTCATTTCCTATAAAACTCTAGGCTACTTGGTAAAACTCTATGGTAAAACCATCAGGTCTTGGCGCCTTATTCTTTTCCATTTTGTTAACCACTTCCTCTACTTCATCCTTGGAGATTACCCTAAGTAGAGCCAAGTTTTGTTCCCTGGTGACTTTCTTCGGGATGTGTTGGCAGATCCTTTCTATGCCCTCTGTTCTTTTGATGTTAGGTTCTGTTAGGACACCTTTAAAGTGCTCCACCAAGAGCTTTTCCATATCTTTCTATTTCAACACTCTGTTTCCTTGATTGTCTTTTAATGAAAAGATTTTGTTGTCATGCGGGTGATTCAACATCACTTTGTGAAAGAATTTGGACTTTTTTTCTCCCTCTCTTAGCCATTGGACCCGAGATTTCTGTCTCCACGGAATTTCTTCCTGTTTTCGTCTTTCCTCCAGTTGGATGATTACCCTGCCTTCCTCCTCAATTATCGCCTCATTCCTTCCACCTGTAATGACTTGTTGTTGTATTTCTTCCAGTCTAGTCTGGAGTTTACCTTTCTCCTGTTGTATATTGCCAAATTCTTCCTGATTCCATTTCTTGATTTTGTTCTTTATTTCCTTAAGTCTGAGTTGGAACGACTGCATTTTGGTTCGGCCCTCTGTTCCCTTCTTACTCTACTGCCACCAGTTCTTTACTTTGTCCAAGCCAAAAGGATTCAAAACGAAAGGGTATCTTTTTATTCTGATCATTCAGAGCTATTTCTAGCTTGATTGGCCAGTGGTTAGACCCTATAGAGGGTAGGATAGAGGCTTCATAAAATATGTCCATCCATATTATGGGCTCTGATACTAGGAATCTATCTAGTCTTGACGCGATTTGTTTGGCCCCCCCTCTTCTATTGTTCCAGGTGAATTTCCCATTTATAGTGGGAATATCTACCAATCTTAATTCTGTTTGAACATCTCTAAATCTTTCCATCTCCGGGTCTTCTCTACTTATTCCTCCTTTTTTCTCTTCTCTTGCCGTGATCAGGTTAAAGTCCCCTGCGATAATCCATCTCTGTTCTTGGTGCATGTTTTTAATTTTTTCTAAGTGGGTCAGGAATAGGCCCCTATCAGCTGGGGAGTGGGGCCCATAGACAGCCGACACCACCACCCAGTCGGGATTCTTGGCATTCCTATCCACCAGTCTGATAGGACTTCTGCTGGGTTCCAAATAACTACTATCCCACCTGCACTTCCTTTGGCATCAATGGAAACTTGTTCATATCGAGGTGTTATTTTGTTAAGAATTTCCTCCATCTTCTGCCCTGAAATTTTAGTTTATTGAATAAGCATGATTTCGGGTTTGTCCTTCTTTAGTCTTGCTGCTAAATGTCTCTGTTTCCCTCTCCAGTTTAGGCCTCTAATATTCCATGATGTCAAAATCATTGATTAATTTGGGATAGGTTTTGGAACACTGTTGATAGTGGTACCACTCTCCCTGTATTCACCAGCATTTCTCCCATTATTTGAATGGAGTCCTTAAGATTTTTCCTTCCTCTTTTTTCGCCCCCTTTCCTTGGCCTATTTGATCTGTTCTACTTTCCTTTTGGCTCTCTTGATATTCTTCTGGTGTAGCTTTACCTTTTTCCATTTTAGCCTTATACTGTTGAAAGGTATCCACATACAGCCTTTTCTAATCTTCCGGGATAAACCTTTCATCCAAGTTCCTCCACTCATTCAGTAGTTTTCTTAGAACTTCTTCCTGTTGGCTTAAATGTTGATAATATAGTCTTAATCAATAAGCAACCTATTTGCAAAATGCATAAGAAAAGATTGATTTTTTGCAGTTTGAGTCATAGCTACAACAAGATGAGATACAACAAAAAAGAATTCAAAATATTTTGAACTTGTTTTTGTTAAGAGAAATCCTCTATTTGAGATTGAAACAAACTCCCATCAACAACCAACAAGTGATTGAGTTATTAAAGTTGAGATTTATCCACATCAAGTGCCAATTTTATGAGTGATTCTGCATAAAGCTACAAGTGTTTAGGTTCGACTTCCCAAGCCCATCACTAGACCTTAGGAAGAGCTTGTTAACAATAGGAACAAAAATGGTCTTGGATATGATAAGGAGGTGTTCTTTCCAATTCCATACTAGTCCAAGCCCATTCAGTTTCAAAGTGTTGGTTTTCTTCAAGCCAATTCATCTTTAACTGTTCCAGGTCTTACTCCTCATCCACATTCATAACAGATTGCCAAATGCCAACATTGTGACAGAGTTGGCCATGTGAAATATCATTATTTTGATCTTCATCCCTATGAGCATTATTGTCAGCATACTCATCATTTAAAATGATGCTTTAGAAACAAGCCTCCTACAAGAACGAAGATTCACCTTGGATGGATGACTTCTTGGAAATGGGCTTCAATAGAATATATTTTTCTCATACCACAAAATTTGTTCTTGAGTTTCGACATGTCTTGTAGTTTATATTTCTTCATCTTCTCACCTTATATCTAATAGGAGGGGAATTAATGGTCATATGCAAGCTCAAATATAATCAAGTGAGTTTGAGCCACAACCTGAACCTATTACCTAATCTTGGAGATAGAGTCAACCATACCCAAACTTAGAGTTGTATCCAAAGATGGAGAAGCAAACATGCCTTTGGTGGGAAACCTTCCTTAAACCACTGCAAGTTGAGACCTCAATGGTATCCCTTTTTATAAAACTTTCTCTAGTAGAATACTTCAAATTCTAGCCGTATTTGGAAGAGTTCCAGGTTGATACCTCAATGGTCTATGTTTTTAAGAACATTCGTCTAGTAGAAGACTTTGACTTCTAACCATATTTGGAATTGTTTGAGGAACTACATCAAGTATTCCAATGTTTGTTGTCATCCTTAAACCACCTCCGGTTCAGACCTCAAGTTCTCCGGCCTTATACCATCATCTTTGAGAGCACATTCAACCTATTTCTATCATGCATTGTTGTATTTTTGTATTATAAATCTCTTCTTTGACTCGTATATATCCCTTTAGATTATGGAGGGGAATGTTGAATACATAATCCTCTAAGGGTTTTGGGTGTGGAATATGAAGTTTCATTAGAGTCCAAGAGACCACTGGATCTATGAAAAACCAAGGGTCATACACATTGTATAAATGTATACCATTTTGAATAGTAAATGCATTCAAACCTTAACTTTTATATCTTGTCTATTATTTTGTGACGTTTAACATGGTATCAGAGTAGGTGTACTCCCGCCTTGCCCAAATTTGAGCCACTAGATTTTGTGGCCCTTCTATACATGTCAATCTTGCAACTCTACCCATAATATTGAAATAGAAAAAACTGGTGTCCTGTGTCTGTAAATTCAAATGTTTTCAGTCAACCTACATTACCAAGGTTTGTCATATGCTCTGTTTAAAAGGTTGATGTTCTGTTGATACATTGATGGTCTCTCTGTGCATGCCTTACCTATTTGTCAATGTAATGCCATCTTTGAAATCCCATGAAGGACATTTGAGAAAACTTAGAGGGAGATAAGGAAAAAAATACAATAAAGAAGTAGTTTACGCTTAGACTTTTAACAGGAAGGACATTTGAGAAAATTTAGAGGGGGATAAGGAAAAAAATACAATAAAGAAGTAGTTTATGCCCAGACTTTTAACATGAAGGATATTTGAGAAAATTTAGAGGGAGATAAAGAAAAAAATACAATAAAAAAGTAGTTTTTCTTTTTCTTTTTCTTTAAAAGTTTATAGTTCTTATTTTGTAATTTTAATTATTATTCTATTGTTTTTTTAGGAGGCCCATTTCCGACCTGAAAATTTCTTTCTTTGAAGATAAATATTAACATTAATTTGTGAATGCTACTAAAATATTGCATGGAGATTAAATCCTTCTCATCTCGCTAATAATTTTTAATAGTTAAATTAAAATTCTCAAAACACTATTTCAAAATTCAACACGTCTTTTCGATGTATTTTCTTTTTTTGCCGATGTGGGTTTAATTAGAAGTATGGAGAGTGAGTAGTAGTTGGATGTGAAAATTTAATTCCACATCCAATGAGTGCCTAGACTTGACATTTGAGTAAACCTAGAGGGAAATAAGGAAAAAGATACAATACAAACTAGTTTTCTTTGTTTTCATTTTAAAATTGAAAATTCTTATTTTAGTTTTTCCAAAGTGGAAAAACTCTTAATTTTCATCAACTTTAAACAAGAGCAACATTCTCTGGATGCTAAGAAAAAGTAAATCATACTCTCATTTATATATTTAAATCTTATTTTATTATGTTCATGAGAAAGTTTATTTTAAATCAAAATTCCCCTAATTTCATAAGACACGGTTTATATGACATCTTTTAAAAACTAATCAATTTAATTAAAAATAAAAAATCAAATTTTAACAATAATTTGTAAATATTATTAAAATACTCCATGGAAATTAAATCTTTATAATCCTTAAAATTCTTGAAACACAGATCAAATTTGATCCATTTATAAGAATTCTGCGGGGCGTCCACTATGATCCATTTATAAGAATTCTGCGGGTCGTCCACTATGGGCGGAGGTAATGCACGTCCATTACGTTTCTCCCCGAGGTCAAGGGAAAGGCGTGCATAACAGCTGGGGCTTACCCCACCCTAGCAATTCGCGAAGACGCCCATCTCTACCGTCTTCAACAACGGCACATCCATTTATAACAGCTGGGGCTTACTGTTATAAATGTGCTTTAAAAATGTGCTTTACTGCTTTTCAAATCCTAGTGGAAGTGAAGGATAATGTAACAAAAAATCGAGATTTGATGTAACGTGAAGGATAATGTAACAAAAAAATTGCTATCTAGTAAATGTAACATCAAAATGTATCTTTTTGTATTTATTTTTATTTAGATTGTAGTCCCAAATACATTCCATTTAACCTAATAATTATATTATGTATTTGATATATTATGTACAGGTAAATGCTAAGTAAAATAGAAAAATTATAAGTTAACTTAGGAATATATATGTTTTATTTATTCATTATATTATGATTAGAATATTTTATTAAATTTGATTAAAATCACTGAGCAATAAACTGGGTCTTTAAAACGAAGAGCACATTTTGCTTTACAATATAAGAAAATACTCTAAAATTATAACTAGAACTACTTCCCAATATGAATCTAATATATTTTTAATAATTATTATATTTTTTTATTGATCGATATATTTTATAGTTATTTTTTTTTTTTTTAAAATTTTACTATATATATATATTACAAATTATTTTTTTATTTTAAATTAGTATATATATGTTATATATTTTTTAATTCACATTTTTTATATATTTTATAACGGTTAAATTAAATTCAGAAAACATTATTTTTTAAATATTTATAAATCACTAATAATACAATATATAATAATATTTTCATAAAGTTATGTAAATATCTTGCGTTAAAAAATGATTTAAATTTGATATAAAAAACATATAGCTATTCATCATATATCAATATTAAGTAATCATTTCTCATAAAAAATACAATGTGAAATATTAATAAAAAAAATTGAAACTAAATATAAAATTGTAAAAATATAATAAATTATATATTTATTAAAATATATTTAATAATAACTTTTTACCCTAAACCTATATAGAAGTGACTAACTAATAAAACGACATAAAATATTCCACTAAATTAATTATATTATATATTAATTAATAATAATATTATGATATATGAAGTTATGAAACACCATTTATAGATATTTATATATTAATTAAATTAATATGATGATGATTACTATTAAGGTTTATTAAAATTAAAATTTATTTATCAAATTTTAAGAAAGGAAAATATTATTTAGAATTTTTAGAAATTTATTTTTATATTTGAAAAACATTGATAATGAAGAGTTATCTAAGCATGTGAAAAATGTGTTGAAGGAAATATGACCCAAGAACTCTAAAGTAAAGTGGTAACAATTGTTACTAGTGTAAATGTGGAGAAACTTCTAAAGGCCAAAGTCAAAGAGATAATAACAATTCCAAAAGAAGCTGAGGTTATAGAAGTAATTGTAGGTGGAGAAATAGATTGATACATAGATCCTAGATTTCTATCTACAATTGATTTAACTTAGAAGATTCTCAATCTAGCTCTTATCAAGCCAGAAGCCAATGCTACAAAAGAATTAATAGGTTCCAGATCTACTTCATTAGCCTTGATTTGAACTAGCACACTAATACATACATGGTTGAGTGGCACAAGAAGACAAGGGAGGTGGTGGAAATGATATTATTGGATTCAATTTCTATCAATAAGAAGTCACAAACCATTTTGACTAGAGTTGAAGAACAACTAAAGAAAGCTAAGTAGTTGTTGACACATGCACCAATGCTAAAGATTGATTTAGCATACTATAGAAGTGATATACAGTATGTCAACCTTTATTAACTAAATTCATGAGTTTAAACCCTTATTTTCATCTTTAAACTTGATTATTACAACAAAAATTGTACTTGTACTTGTACTTCCAAAGGCTAAAGTTAAAGAGATAATGAAAATTCCCAAAAATGCTGAGGTTACAAAAGGAATTGGAGGTGGAGAAATAGCTTCATACAGAGTTCCTAGATTTCTATATACAACTAATGATTCTTAGAAGACTTTCATTCTAGTTGTTATCCAACCGTAAACCAATGCTACAATAGAGTTAATGGGTTCTAGATCTACTTTACTAGCCTTTATTTGAACTAAGTCATTGATATAGATATAGTTGAGTGGCATAAGCACACGTGGGAGGTGGTAGCAAGAGATTATTGATAGTTTGAGTCAACTACTAGAAATAAGAAGTTAAAAACAATTTTGACTAGAGTTGAAGCACAACTAAACAATTATAAGGCGGCAGATAAACCAAAGAAAACAATATTAAGGATCTAGAAGATAAAAGAATCAATTTTTTAGATTTTCCAATGTTAGGTCCCTATAATACTAGTGTATCCCATTATTTTTATTGTTAGTGTAGCTCGCTTGTCATTATTGTTGTGCCCTTTGTTGGCCCTCAGTTTTGGTCTATTTTTGCTTAAGGAAACTTACTTAATCTTTATATTTTCCATCCATTTTCCATCACATCCATCTCATTTTGATGTATTTTATGCATATTCATGTGTTTAATTTTAATTTTACAATTTCTTGAAGTTTTTATGAAAATTGACTTTCAAGTGCAATTTTGGACTGAATCAGAAATTCCCGTAATAGCTATGTGGATGACATATTTGTAGGACACTTGGGCTCGAGCTGGATGCATGAATGGAAAGATTGGGAACTAGGACTGAGCTAACTCCACTTGGTTCGGACAAAACAAGCTTTATTAGGCCCGGTCAAGGCTGGTCAAACATGGCTAGTCACCCAGAAAATCCCTAGGAAATAGGGCAGTTTTGAGATTTTATGGGATTGACCATATTTCTTGGGATGAATTGGATGAGTTCGACCTAGATAGATGGATATGAGTGGATATGAGTGTTAGAGATAATATAGATCAGTTTGTTTCATAAAACCTCTATTTAAAGCCAAGACTTGGATGGCTTATGTAATTTATATGTAACTTTTGTATAGTTTTATGCTGAGACACTTTGGAGTTGGAAGCTAATTTGAAGAACCTACTTCATTTCAATTTTTTGTTCATGCTTGGTTGATTTACTGAAGTTTCTGTAGCTGAGATTTCTTCAAGTGTGCAAGGCAAGGGTCGAGGGCCCCCACACCAAGCTAAGTGCACTTCCTGGTTCAATTTTCATAGTTTTCATACATTAGTTCTTGTTTCAAATGTATTTAGACGTGTGATGATTGTTGAATGAATATTTGTTTAATTCTAATCTACATATGAAGGGACACACAGGAATTTAAGTTAAATTCCCCTTCTATTTGATCTTGAACTAAAACTGAATTTCATTCTCCATTTCTTATTTGAAGTTATTGTTGCATTTCTGGTTTCAAGCAATGGTGATTGTGATATAGTAGAATTGTGAACAAGGACAATCTGGACCTCCTTAGTTAGGAGCCTCTTCTTTTACATATTCTGCATCATAAACCTTTGTTAATTAGTGCTCTTAGATTTATCTTCATGAAAGTAGTATTG
This sequence comes from Pinus taeda, assembly GCA_000404065.3. Taxonomy (NCBI): domain Eukaryota; kingdom Viridiplantae; phylum Streptophyta; class Pinopsida; order Pinales; family Pinaceae; genus Pinus; species Pinus taeda. The sequence goes on from APFE030310164.1 coordinate 8,378, forward strand.
TAGGGAAGGACAACCTGGTTCTCCTAAGTTAGGAGCCTCTTACCTCATATATTACATAAATGAATTAGAAATTGTTAAAATAGGTTTATATTTGTAATATGTACTTATTTAAATCTTCAAATTTTATCTTCTAAACTTGATTATATTTGATGTCCATATACTGTGGATTTGCCTCCAACTTTTACAAACCCAGATTGATAATTAAATACTTGTGTTAATTTATGTTAATAAATTAGCCCAACATTTTGGCGCTATTACCGGGGAGACAATTATCAGCATAGTCAAATAGGAGATAAACAAAAACACTAAAAATTTAGCTAGTATACATTTCTCTTAGTTATGTTTCATTATGCCTAGAAATAGAGATCCTAAAATTAGGTTCCCAAAATAAAACCCCCAAAAAAAAAAGTAATAATAATAATAATAATAATAACAACTACAAAATCCATTTACAAGGCAAGATCTAAAAAAATGATGTTAAAGAATAAGTTACAACACTACTCCATTCTTCAGCATTCTTTCTCATCAAATCTTTATGATCAGATAAATTTTCATGTCCAAACATTCATTAAAGTGTATTTTTCAAATTGGGATAGGAGTTTACTTATGATCTTGTTATGAAAATGGATGCACTGGAAATTCTCTTATACTTGAGAGAATGAATTATTTTTCTAAAATAGAATAGGATAGAATAGAATAAATAAACAAGTCAAATGAATTCACAATAAGACTTCCATAATAAATTTGTTTCAAACATTTTCTTCAAATCATTGATCAATATTCATTTGAAAGGACTACATGGAAAAATGCAGTAAGAACGAGCCTATTTTGGGTCACCATATAGGATCATTCTGAAATCATGGTTTTTTTACATATCTCTTGAAATCTAGTTTTGGAATCCATTTAGAAATTCTCAATTTATATCACAAATAAAAATGTGATCAAAATCAAAACTAGGTCTCCAGTGAAATGTTGAGGACATAGTTAGTACAACCTATATTTGAAGTGTCTAATGGAAACATTGTTATCTGAAATTCATAGGGACGATAGCCCTTGGAATCTAGTTTCCAAATAAATTTGAATCACTTAAATCAGGTATCATATGAAAAAGTTATTCTTGAAATACTAACTACTTGTCGAAAAATCTGCATGGTGACAATTCTAGGTCTTGACTGTTCATTGGCATATTTGACATATCAAATCATCTTCTGTTCAAAACAGGTTTATATGGGAGATATATATTCAAGTCTAGTTTAAAACACAATTTCAATCATCCCATTTGGAGGTGAAAGGAAAACTTTATGCCACATTTAGTGACTTCATGTCTTCAAACCAGCATAGCAAAACTCTGCCTCCTAGGTCTGTTGATCACCAAATTTGTGATATCAAGCCTATGAATTTTTAAAACTTGTTTCTATTAGAAATACAAAAAAATGAATCTAACTTAATATCCAAGTGGAATCACATTGATCCGATCTTTATCGAGGAAGTTACACTTCAAACAGTGATTGTTGGTCTAGTTAAAAATTAACAAGCAGCTCTATCAAACATGGCACTCCTTATAATTTTTACCATATCATTTTAAACCATTTTGAAAATATGTTTATACTGGAGGTAACCATATGAATGCACTTCAACTTGGCTTTGGAATCACTCTAATTCGATATAAAATGAATATTTTGTAAACTAAATACCACTAGGAGGTCTAGACTGGCCACCATTTCTTAAGGGGTAAATAAATGCATTATGTTTGTCTATCATATTTGGACTTGTTTTCTAAGCAATGCTTGTAATAATTTACATATATATTGGAATAAGAGAGACTATACACCTCTCTTCCTCCATCATCTAATGTTTTATTGCAGGCAAGTGCTATGTTTTTGTAGGTCATTGAAAGAATGAAGGAGTGAATTCCATGAAAGAAGTACTTTTCAAAGTTGATCTTAAATTCATATCCTAGAATATGAATAAAAATGTCAAGTCAAAGGAAAGTGAAAATTCACCTGATGTTGAGTTCATTCAATGAAACTCAAACTCTTGAATCTTGCTCTTAGATGTTGACCAACAACACCAACAAACCCTACAACATGATTGAGATCAAGACAAAAAGACATGAAGATATCATCAGAAGAAGCAGTCAAGTTCATTACCATGGTACTGAAGCAGTCAAGTTTTGTACCATGTCAAGTCACATCAATCTCCAAAGAAATCTTTCATAAGCCATATTGTTCATGATTTCATCCATCATCCATATTGTATGTTAAGCTCCACAACCATGCATGTTGAAGTCCAGACTTATTATCTATCCATTTACTACTACATCATGACTTCAATATAACCTATTTTCATAAGCTTTTCATACTTCCCTACTCCATTAAAACCCACTTCTATCCAGAAAAGAAAAGAAAGAAAAAGATAAAAAAATATATAGAAAAAGATAAAAAATAATAAAGGAGTTTGGTTGTGAAAATCCACGAAAGTGGCACAATAAAACTCGAATTCATATAGGAAAACCAACCAGCTTGACCAATATGAATTCTCTATTTTTTTTTACCATTTCTTCAGTTTGAGTTTGTAGGAATCATCCTCCAGAATAAACAAGACTTGGGGACAAGTCTTCCCATCAGCAAGGGGGGAAGGTTCGCAAAAAGTAACTTAGTTGTGCAGCTGAATTGATGACAGAACTTATATTATTGGCAGTTGGGACCTGAAATATTTTTGAAATCAATTGCAGAGGGACCTGAAATGATAGCAAAAACATGTATATATTGCATAAAAATGTACATGAGAGAAGGGACCTGAGTTATTATGAATCAATTGCAAAGGGACCTGAACGACATCAACAATCAATGGACTAGAATCAATGAAGAATGTAGAATAGGAAGCATAAATAAGCTCTATACTTCTATCTATCTACGATATTCGAACAAGACAACTTCATCCAATATTGTTAAGGAACAACAACATTCATCCAATACTATCAGGGAAGTGCAAGTATAGTAAGTGCACAATTTTGCCCTTGTAAATTCAAATTTTTGTAGAAATTTTTAGACTTTGTTAAAATTGAGTTAATACCTGAATGCATTCATTACATTTTCCTCACACTATACCCATTATCTTAGACCTAATCCTATATTTATATTCTATTCATTCCATAACCCTAACATTCCATAAGTTTATGTACATCCTATATTCATTTCATTTCATAACCCTAACCCTAAGTACACAAATTTAAGTACTTTTCCTTCAAGGAAAAAGAGATTAAAAGATGCAATGAAACCTGCACAAACAAATCACACATTAGTACATGGAGATAATTTTAAACATGACCTAGGTGGCCATTTTAAAATTATGAGAAATATTTAAACAAGGAAATATATGCGCATTTTGTAAAAGAATACAAAAAGGAAATGTATTAAGCATAAAATCTTTGAGCGCATGACAAAACTGGAAAACTATGCAATGATATTAGAATATAAAGGCAAGGGATATAATTACAACAAGCTTGCAACCATTGAAACAATATGATTTCAAAATACATGGTTCATATTATGATGAGGTCAAAATCGTGGGTAGTGGCATGAACGCAAACGAAGTTATGATGCACCCAACACATCATAAACTTGCATGGCAAGGTGGCAATGGCTAATGCGTTCAACAGTTCAACGGATGGTGCATTGGCAGGGCCGTAAATAGTATAGGAGGACAACCATGATAGAATGGAAGGATGGCTTCAAATAACCTGCACTAAATTCATAACAACAAATATGAATGCAAACAATAAGCCGGATGGTGTCGACAACACGGTGCAAATAATTATAAATGGTTCCAATTATCAGTTCGATGGTATATGCACGGCATACAAGTTAAAAGGACAACAACCAAATAAGTGAAATGGTTAAAACATTTAAAAAAAACAGAGAAATAATCCATGTTCCATTCTGGTCAGAGGACAGCAAACAAAACGGTAGAAACATTTTTGAAACAACAAAAATAAATGTTATGCATTTAACAGAGAAAAGCTTTGCCATTGTTGAATCCAGATACCTCAGAACCATAAATTTGTTCCCATCACAGCCGTTGAGAGGCTCTGGAAGATAGTAGATGTCATTGGCCATCAGTTGAGGGAAGTAAAACGTTTTGACAGAGGAAGCAACGTAGAATATATAAGCAAGTTGTGAGAAGAATAATCACTGGTTCAAAGAGATAGGAGAACGTAATTCTCTCAACCTTAGCAGTGCTCCACCAGACTCAAGAAATCTCATGAAAGAAGGTAAGAGATCTCCTCCAACTGTTAGCGGATTTCAAGGAAAAATACTCGTGTTAAGCATTGCACTGTGAGCTAAAACTTTAGTTAAACAACTTGAGCGATTTCCACATATTTGCCATTAATTTAATGAACGAATCCTTGCAAATATCGAAGGCAATTTTATTTAATTAAATTGGCGCTGGAGATAAAGTTGAGTGGAAAAATCGTAATTACCAGGGAATAATGTGGTCATGGATTTAAAAATATCTGGAGCATATCTCATTAATTACACCGACAAATTCTGAAATTGAGCTGTAAGTTACAAATTCCCTAAATCACAGTGTTTGAGCTTAATTGGGAATGCAGATAAATTAGTTTTTAAACAACTGTCAGTTTAGATATCAGATCGAAGTGGAGGTGGATTGTTGGCAATTCAAACTCGAAGTGTGGGACTTCAAGTTAATGTCAAAAGATTGAAAATCTCATTCTAGAAGTGGAAGTGCAAAACACAAAGCCTTCTTTTCATTTTTAAACAGTGACAACCTAGAATTCAATATATCAGCCAGAATTTGATAGTAGACCATAAAATCGCTTTTCTAGAATTCGATTTCTGAAAAGGCATTATCTAGTGGCTCAAAGAAAACGTTGCATTAGTTTTGGAGGCTGAGGGCATAAATCATGGCCGTGATGGTTCTTGAAGAAATATCGGCCTTGTCTGGTAAAATTTAGTAAAGTTTAAAAAAACGGTTGTTAGCATAGATAATCTCTGAGGTTTAGTGTTACTTCAGTTTTTGGAATTGTGTTTATATTTTTATTTTTATTGGTGCTTCCTTGCCAAATATTGGCATTTCAAAGATCAAAATTTCGTCTTTTCTTTCCACAATTAAATGCAGAATTATCAGAAACAAAATCCACCCAGCATCTCTCACAATGGAGGAATAAGGTTTGAAAAATGGAACTTTTCAGAGCATGTTTTGATAGAGAAATTTTGTTGATGAAGAAAATTCTGTTTGTCTATATCTTCAAAATAGTTCAGATATTTATCATTGCTGGCATTTCCATGAGTGTTTTCTTCCTTACGAATATGCATCACAGAATTTTATCTAATGGAAGCAAGCCTCAGACTTACAAGAGCAAGGGTGTGCATAGGGTTAGTTTTGAACAGAATGTAGACTTTGAACATTCAGAATGGGGTGAGTTGAAAAGTAGAAAAATGGAAGCAAAAGATTCTACAATATTCATTTCTAGAAATCAAATTCGATTTTTGAGAGACCAAGAGGAGTGTTTCATTCAAACTCGAATTCAAAATTGCTAAAACTCCACTATTTTTCTTTGCTTTTTCTGAGCAAAATAAAATGAAATTTGAAAAATGAAAACATGGGTTTTCTTCAGAATGAGCCTAAGTAGGCTCCATGGGGACAATTTTCTCCAATTCATTACTATTTGGGATATTTTTATGGTTCTTTCGACCCCTATTTTGAAGATTGCATGGGTAAACCAGTGGCTAAAATTGAAAGTGAATGCCTAGACATAAAAAAAAAAGTGCTTCTTTTAGTGAGATGTAAGAGAAACTGGATATTGGATGCTTTGAGTAAAATTATTGATATTGCTAGTTTGAGAGGGACATGAATCCTGTGTCAGAATGTATTGCAAAATTCAAAGTTTTATTTGTTGTCTTCTCTAAAGGTTCTCATCTAGAATGGTATATTGGCATTTTATCATCAGAGGAGGAATCGTGTAAAGTTTTTGAATTTGAATGTTGATGGTGAAACCTCATCACACATCGGAGACATTCTTGTTCCCATCACTCTAGAATACATAGCCCAAGCCATAATTTTTCCACTGGTAGGTAAAGAATGTCATCTACAGGAAAAGAGAAGAAGTACATGAAGGCATAGATATCCTTTTATAAATAGCTCAAGAGAAAGCTTCATCTTCAAGGGACAGAGCCATAGGTACATCAGCAGGCTAGTTATCATATAGAAGTAAAAGGTCAAAAGGAAGAAACAAGCATGAGGACATGCTTGAGGATCAACAAAGAGGAGATGTTGGCCCTCAGTTTTGGTCTATTTTTGCTTAAGGAAACTTACTTAATCTTTATATTTTCCATCCATTTTCCATCACATCCATCTCATTTTGATGTATTTTATGCATATTTAGGTGTTTAATTTTAATTTTGTAATTTCTAGAAGTTTTTTTATGAAAATTGAGTTTCAAGTGCAATTTTGGACTGAATTAGAAATTCTCGTAATAGCTATGTGGATGACATATTTGCAGGACACTTGGGCTCGAGCTGGATGCATGAATGGAAAGCTTGGGAACTAGGACTGAGCTAACTCCACTTGGTTCGGTCAAAACAAGCTTTATTAGGCCTGGTCAAGGCTGGTCAAACATGGCTAGTCACCCAGAAAATCCCTAGGAAATAGGGCAGTTTTGAGATTTTATGGGATCGACCATATTTCTTGGGATGAATTGGATGAGTTCGACCTAGATAGGTGGATATGAGTAGATATGAGTGTTAGAGATAATATAGATTAGTTTGTTTCATAAAACCTCTATTTAAAGCCAAGACTTGGATGGCTTATGTAATTTATATGTAACTTTTGTATAGTTTTATGCTGAGACACTTTGGAGTTGGAAGCTAATTTGAAGAACCTCTTTCATTTCAATTTGTTGTTCATGCTTGGTTCATTTACTGAAGTTGCTGTAGCTGATATTTCTTCAAGTGTGCAAGGCAAGGGTGGAGGGACCCCACACCAAGCTAAGTGCACTTCTTGGTTCAATTTTCATAGTTTTCATAGATTAGTTCTTGTTTCAAATGTATTTAGATGTGTGATGACTGTTGAATGAATATTGGTTTAATTCTAATCTACATATGAAGGGACACACAGGAATTTAAGTTAAATTCCCCTTCTATTTGATCTTGAACTAAAACTGAATTTCATTCTCCATTTCTTATTTG
>APFE030310165.1:2223-18725 GCA_000404065.3 Pinus taeda
TAGGTGACAACAATAGGAATTTGTTGCTAGATTAGCTCCATGTTGTTGGGAGAGAGTTAATGCATCCTAAATTTGATGTGAGAGGATTTATGAGGCAGTTAGATTCTCCTTGCTATAAAATAGGTATCCATACGGATTGTTTTTTGGTGTGAGAGTTTGTGAGGAATGGATTATTTTGTAATCTCCTGTTTGATTAATAAAGATTGCCGATGCCTATTTTTGGTGGACGTAGCCCAGATTGGTTGGGTGAACCACGTTAAATCTTTGTTGTCTCCTGTGCATGATTATATTTACTGTGTATTGTTTTATTTGCCTGCTGCACATATCTGCCTCTAACACCAAGTTATTGAACAACAATTTACACTAGAAGTTTATCATCTTCTAATTATTTAAATTTGAAGAGAATTTAAACTTTAAAAAGAACACACTTATCATTAAGGAAACTAGTATTTCATCTAAACCAAATATTATAATAATAATAGTTAGAAAATATACAACTATTCAAATTTAAATATGGACACAACTCCTAAAACTACACTTAAATAATAACCCCGCCCCGCACCAATAAGCATCTCTGAAACTAAGCAAGTTCTCTACTTCCTTCAATAATTGAGCATGATAACAAATAACATTATATGATCTCCTCATTTCCCATGAATAATAAATACTTGATAGACCCATTCCAACCCAACTTTTATTGATTATCCTATTTTAACACCTGATTTTCCAAGGTCCAACCATTTGAAAATCCTTGATTTCAGAGTAGATTTAGATTTACAAATAATCTTATTTTATAGCACTAAATTTTCCATAAAATTACCTTCATAAAGAAATATTAAAGACGACCTTGGGAGTGTAAAACCCTTTTGCTTGATTATTAGACCAAATCATTTCGTCCTCAAATTCATTATTTCTAACATGAATACTATACCTTATAATTGTAATGCATCCTACCGAGACTACATCAAACATAACATTTAGCCCAACCATATTTGCTTATTTACACTACTCTCCCAACTATAATAAGCTCTTGAAATGTGACCTGAATTATACTTTAATATCCCTTTTCACATATGATATTTATCGTAGTGTATCGTAATCTATGCTTGCTAACTTAAAGTTCTTCCCCCACTCTATATCTATTCCCTTTACCCACCTTACATACAGGCCAACTTTGAGGTAACGAAAATTATAATACCACAACTGTAGATATTATTGAGTCATAATGGCATAACTTTATAAGAGTCCTAATATAATCTTCTACTTTATTATGTTATATATGTTTTTGTGTGATTGATTGGAACTGAAATGAAATTTTATCATAATGTGTAGAAATGTTGGGGATTCTTTTTAGTCTTAGTATTTAAATGGTAAAATGTTTACTAATATTTTGTTAAATCGTTTAAAAATCGTTTAAATTCGTAAGTACTGTAAGTATTTTGTGAAGTTTGTACAATGTTTTTGGTAATTTTATGTGTAAAATGGTTTGTCCTATAAACTTTAGAAATCACTTTAAAAAAATTGGAAATTGAAAAATATTTTTTTAAGGAAAAAATATTCTATGGGAAAAAATATCTTCTAGAAGATCTCATTATGCAGAAGAAAATCCTCTAAACATTTTATACCTATTTCCTTTGCGAATTGATGAATTATTAATCATATTAACTTCCCACATTCTTTAGGATTTTTTTTTTTTTTTACAAATTTATGAAATAAATACTCATTTCTATTTATCAATCAACTAAAGGATTCCAAATCTAGTACGTGCAAACAAATGCTATTGACATCTAGTGAACGGTGATCTCTACCAAGAGTGAATTGTATAATATAGGCTTCGATAACCATTTATTATTCCAAAAAAAAAGTTTTCTTTCAACTTTTTCAATAAGTTTTTCCTAGTCATTTTAACAAAGCCATTAGATTTTGCGTAAAATGCACAATAAATTAAGCCATTATGATGGTCTATTAGTTCATAAAGGAACAACTAAGAAAAAATTCTTCTTCCATCCTTATCAACATCCATTAAAGGAGATCTATGAGCCACCAATATTAAAATTCATTCCATTTGTAGTGTACTACAACCCTGAAACATCCTCATTTCTTATGCATCTCTTAAACATCCTCATTTCTTATGCATCTCTTATAAACTAGCATTAGCATAAAATAATAAAATACCATCCATAAATTGGGGACGTATTGTGTATAAATATATTTAAATTTTAATACATTTGGAAGAAAGATATCTCAATATCTATAAAAATTCCTTAACTAGATCCCCCAAGGAGGGTTCTAAGGACCGGACATTCCCCCCAATGACACCACAGGCCTATATATGATGTTATCTCACACAAAAGGGGGTTGTGTCTCCCACTATATTTGGTGCATTTCATGTGCTCTCTTCACTTTTTCAATCATGGAATGAAAGTAGAAGAGGATTAAATATAATTTTACTATTGCAAGAAGCATAGGTAGGTATGGGAAGACAGAGTAGCATAATTCTATCATATTGGAAGAGTTGGAGGAAAAAATAAAAAATATAGACTGCAAGTCGACCATTTTATCTAGGAGATTAGCCAAAATATCCTTCTCCATGGATTAGGATAGTGACGATTTAACGCAGATTGCTAGAGATTATTCCGAATAGTTCTTATGAGTCATTTATTTTTCCTTGAAACACTAGTAATCATTTTTTTTCCTCCCATGTCAATGTATGCCAAGGTCATGCATAGATATCCTATTTTTATACGTTTTTATTTAAAAAAACACTATGTTTAGATGATATCTTAGAAACCTAAAAACTTTGAACTTATTTTACTAGTTTGGTTTCCATTCCAAAAAACTGGTAGTAGAAATATTTTGGTCTTTATAACCATCATTTTACTCATGCAAAGTTCCTAGCTTCAAAACAAAAAATACCTTAATTATAAATCCTACCATAACAAAAAGTAATAGAGTAGACAAGGGATACGATTGTATCAACCCCCTACTAGGCTTATGAAATGATGAGGTAGAGCAATTTATTTTAATAGAGGACACAAGAAGAGAAAAATAACTCACAACCCAACTTACAAAATGAACATTGATACCTAGGTGGGCTATTATCAATATTAGAGATAACCAATTTTCCCTATTACAACACCATGATAAATCCAATTTAATAATGACATACAATAACCTATTAGTCTCTATCGAATGAAGGTTAGCCCTAGCAACACCTATCACTCCATGATTTTGTCTACCCATGACGAAATCAAACTACTTATTACTAAAGATGCCATATAATGTCATTTTCTCTCATAGATATGATCCTTACTATAAACTAATATATGCAATTAGATAATGAAATGGGTCAAAATTCCTTAAATGAGTAGGAATAATGATATTTAGGAATGATTGTAATGGAAGTAGTATTAAAGTTATAAACAATATTTTCTGATAACTTAATTTTTTTCTATTGCTCTCGATAGTTAGTCCTTTGTGATCTCACAAAATCACAAGATTAATTCCATAGGCCATTGATAAGGAAATAGGGATTAGTTTTTATGAAATGAAGGTAACACCATTTGAAGTTCATGATTTCACAATTCCTAAACAATCTCACACTATATACACTAATGGAAAAAGTAGAAAAAAACAAGTAATTTTAAGTACTTAGGCTATATAAATCCTAACTTCATTCTTATCAATCTTATTAAACTATTTGAATGTTTTTCTTGATATGTCCTAAAAAGTAGATAGCATATTCCCTTCACTCAAAACCTTCCAAATGTTATTAAATTATTCTTGTTGTATTCATAAGGATAAAATGAATTTTTCTTTCATATCCCTTTACAAACCAAACATATCTACTCTTAAGTCTCCAAATTGCTTCTTTATCGACTAGAGTCCTCATTTCTCATGCCTCAACTAGTTAGACCTGTTTTTAATGTCCTTGTTTGGAAAATCATGCATATGACCATTGTGTTGGCATTATGACTAATTTTTTGTCCTTGGTGGAACCATACTTAATGAGTTGTCTTTTAATGGTATCCTACATGATGAAGATGTCAATAGGATATGTCTACATATGACATATATTTTGGACGAAGGAATACAGTTTAGAGATAGAGGAATGTTGAAAGCGATGTTTTGAAAAATACACATGGGTTATGTGAAGCAAAGTCATGTACACATGTGGGTGCAAAGAGTGTACAATTTTTGTGCCATGGTATTCTGAATAACAAGGGTCTTTACCATGGTATTGACCCATTGTATTGAGCCCAGCAGCAGATATTTCATCTCATCAAATAATACCATCGACATCAGTGTTGTTTTGACCTGTGGTATTGGACAAGGGCTAAGATATATAAGGAGATGAGGATAAACGTCATTTTGGTGTGCAAGTGACGAATATTTCATGAGTAGTTAGATCTGAAGCAAGTGTGCATGTAATGGGATATTAATGAATTGTTCTATATGAAACTAAGTATGCACCTAAGAATTTGATGGTGGATCATATCCAGTAGATCTAAAATGAATATATTGACAATGGATTGATTTGATCTGTAATATTTATGTCTAACACATGTTTTATTATGTATGATGTGAGATGGGCATTTTTTGAAGGTATGATGTGCAACAAAGCTATAAGTCAATAAATGCAGTTATGTACGTGGGTTTGATAACTTCAAAGTCACGTAGATATGTGGGTTTAATGCTAGTAAGTCTCGTATCGATTCTACACTTTGGACATATTTGCACGTGGTTTTGATTCCTAAAAAACATGTATACACACGAAAATGTTTCGTGGAAAGTGTGTATATAATTTAGGATTTTACTAGCCTTGTTGTGTTTCTGTTTTCAGTAAATGAATTCTTACTTGATGATCTGGGTTTAATAGTAATTATTGAAGTTGAATTTATTGATTGAAGAGTGATGATGCTTTTATATATATGTGATTGAAGATATGTGATGGTTCTATGAGTGTTTCAGAGTAATTCAGTGGTTCAGGGTGTAACTCAATGCTTGTTTCAGAATGGCAGTGATTCAATTAAAGGAATAAATGTTTTGAGATCTATAAGTGGGTATGCTTCAAGGAAGTCGTGTATAGACACGGATTTACTAAAGTAAAGTAACATATATATATTGGCATTTTATTGATCAATGTTTTCAATTGGTTCAGTGACTGGTTGATTCAGTTGGTTCAATGATTGGGTAAATTATTGGAATGATAAGTTTTAGTTTTGATATTTGGTATTTAGCTTAAATGATGGTAGTGTGTCTAGTCTAAAAAACTGATAGAAAATGGCCTACAAGTTGTGATGTTTTATGTGAGGTGGATCTCATGTAAAAGTTTATGAAACATGGTCCATAGAGGTGTTGACGGTGGGAGCCTTCTGTAAGTTAATTGAATATTCCTTCCAGTGGTAGCTAGTAAATCAGATTAGGGGATTGGAGCTCCCTTTCGGTGGGTGCTGGTAAATGAGGTCAAAGGGTTGGAGCTCCCTACGAGTGGGTAAAGGAGAACAAGAGAAAGTTATAGCATTGTGCAGGTGCGTGCCTACATGCTGGTATGAGTCTACGTTAGTACAAGATTGTAAGAAGTTTTTCATTATAATAGAAGATGAAGACAAAGACGACAACCATAGTGGTTTTTTCCCACATTAGGTTTCCACCGAAAATTTCTGGTGTTGATGGGTGTTGATGTGTGTTGATGCCTTGCTTAAGTGTGATGGCTTATTATGCTTTTACTGCACATTGGTCACTATTTAATTAATTCCTAATGAAATAATGATACAATGGTTCAAGTCAAATAGATTATGAATTAATTGAAAAGTTAGTGAATTGTCTATACACTAGTTTTCTACATAATAGTCACGCAAATATGCAGGTTTTCTTCATTATAGTTGCTTACAAAAATACGGATAAGAAAATAAAAGTTTAAGTGAGTTTTAAAATACTGATTCACCCACACCCCCCACCCTCTCAGTATTTTTCCCAACACATTGTAAAAACTTTGAAGCTTAGATGTAATAGTACCTATCTGATGGACATCCCTTATAGGGTTCTTCCCTATTTATTTCTACTTGAGATTTTCTAAATTTTCTTCAGATTAAAAAGTTGTTGACTTAGTAATATAAGAAACTTACATATCCTTTACCATATTAAAAAAATCCTTGCGAGATTAAATTAGAATTTAACATAAAATAACTTCATGGTTTACCATTTCCAAAACAAATTGAAAATTATTAGATCTCCACCCAAGCAAACCCATTTCCAAATTCTCACATAATCATTACTAAATTTTCTCTACAAAATTTTCATCCCTAACATTTTTACAATTTTTTCCTCCTCCTTATTCCCCTAACTAGGTCTCATGCTAATTACCTTGTATTATAAATACCTAGGCCTTCAAATGTTCTCAAGCATAAATTAGAAAACTGAGTAGTTGTGGAAAAATGACCACATGGTTCTAATATACAAGCATAAAATTAAAACCTCTCATAATATTAGACATCCCTATATAATAAAATTCATTATAAATATCCTTTCCTAATAGTTTTGCCTATCAACATAGGGACTATAAATATTTAGCAGTGGAACATCATTTCCTAAACCTTGGGAGTATAAAAATGATCCTATACTTTAGAAAAAATAATATAAAACGGAGAAAGATATAATAATATACCTTCCCCTTGCTAATAGAGCCCTTGTTTTATCTATGTAGTCCATAGAAATGAATTCCTAACCCCCAAACGCCATTTCTATTTTATCTATAAATTCCAACTCCTCCGCCCCTCATTGATGGATTCTTATAAAAATATAATATATAACTTATGTAATCCCACTAGCCTTTTCATGTGTTGTCATTTTGAGGGATTTCCTAACCTTTGAAAACTAATGGACTCAACAAAATCATTAAAAACCCACTACTCAAGTATAATTTGACTATCAACCCTCTTGTCAACATTATTTCATATCAAATGTAATATACCCTGTTCTTCCCTACCCTTTGTAATAATAATTGTGACCGTGATAGCTATTGTTGGAGCCATAGAGTCACACTATGTTGTGCTATAGTGCAAAGCCTAGTAACATCTAAGTGTGATCTTAACTTGTTGTTACATCTACAGTTTCTTATTGAAAGTTCGCACATGGAGGCACGCATTTTTATTCTAAATATTAATGTAGTTGTTCATGTGTCTCTTTGTTTAATGTTCTAAATTATTCACTCTTTTGATAGAAATTCAAGAAGAATAAAAATGTGACCAAAAGCTGTAGCAATCAAGATTGTATATTAATGAGATTTTTTGTGAATGCATTGTTATGAAATGATTGTATAGTTTTTCTTTAAATCATGTTGATATTTTCTGATTTGGGTTTAGGTTCAAGTATCATGCACTTTATTTTCACATAAAAAATTGTCACAAGAAAGTAGATGAACATGAAGAACTATTGTAGCCATTGAATTAGTATTCTATTTAAATATCAATTGTTAATGTATCAAATCATTTTAATAATACCAATTTTTAGTCATTTATTAATTTATTTTAACAAGCACAAATATTTTATCTTTTAGGATTTGAACTTATAGAATTTATGGAATTAAATATTGAATTATGTATATAATATTTAGATAAAGTTTTGAGGATATTGTCTAATGATTAAGTGAGGAAGTTTGGTCTTCACCAATTTTGTAGTCTAATCCCAAACAAAACTATATATACTTCAAAACTATTTCCAACATGATTTCTTCAATTAAAATAAATATATAATATCTATATACAAAATAACATCCCTTAAAATAATTTGCTTATTATTAAAGTTTAAACTATCATTACAATCCATAATATATAAAACAATTTTACCCATTTAAGCATGGGAGTGATTCTTCGCAGTTTCAATCCTCGTAAACGATAAACTAAAATGACAGGTTGATAGAAATTTGTGTCTATATCTAAAAAAAAATTGAAAGAACTGGCTCAAATTGAGAAACTAAAATTACAAGTTTGATTTAACTAACTATTATATGCCTTTTAGAGAAATATGTGTCTATCTCTTAAACTTAATTTTTTCTAAAGAACTCGCCTGAAATTATTATCCTCCATACGGTTTACAAACATCTCTAAATGTTCCAAGTTATTCTACAACAATTTACATTGGAAGTTTATCATCTTCTAATTATTTAAAATTGATGAGAATATTCATCCCTTGTGAAGAAATTTGAATATAAAGAACACAATTATCATTAAGAAAACTAATATTTCATATAGGCCAAATACTATAATAATAATAGTTAAAAAAATATACATCTATTCAAAGTTAAATATTGACACAAACTCGTCAAATTACACTTAAATAATAACCCTACCCCACCCTAATAAACATCTCTCAAACCAAGTAAGTTCTCTACTTCAATAATTTAACGATAATTGAGCATGATAACAGATAATGTTATATGATCTCCTCATTTCCCATGAACAATAAATACTTGATAAACCCATGTCAACCCAGCTTTTATAGATTATGCCAGTTGAACATCTCGTTTTCCAACGCCCGACCATTTGAAAATCGTTGATTTCGGAGTAGATTTAGATTTACAAATAGTCATATTTTATCGCACTAAATTTTCTGTAAAATTACCTTCATAGACAAATATTACCGGCCACCTTGGGAGTGTACAACCCTTTTGCT
This sequence comes from Pinus taeda, assembly GCA_000404065.3. Lineage (NCBI taxonomy): Eukaryota > Viridiplantae > Streptophyta > Pinopsida > Pinales > Pinaceae > Pinus > Pinus taeda. The sequence continues at coordinate 10,897 of APFE030310165.1, forward strand.
TGATTATTGGACCAAATCAATTCTTCATCAAACTCATTATTTCTAACCTGAATAATATACCTTATAATTGTAAAGCATCATTCCGAGACTACATCAAACTTAACCTTTAACCCAACCATATTTGTTTATTTACACTACTATCTCCAAATTATACTAAGCTCTTGAAATGTGACCTGAATTATATTTTAATGTCCCTTTTCACATACAATATTTATCATATTGTATCGTAATCTATGCTTACTAACTTAAAGTTCGTCCCCCACTCTATGTCTATTCCCTTTACCCACCTTACAAGTCAACTTTGAGGTAACGAAAATTATACTACCACCACTGTAGATATTATTGAAACATAATGGCATAACTTTATAAGAGTCCTAATATAATCTTCTACTTTATTAGGTTATAGATGTTTTTGCGTGATGAAATTCCATCATAATATGTAGAAATATTGGTGAATTTTTTGAGTTTTAGTATTTAAATTGTAAAATGTTTACTAATATTTTGTTAAAATATTTTTATAATGTTTTCGTAATTTTATGGGTAAGGTAGTTTTGTTCTATAAAATTTAGAAAATCATTTTAGAAAAATTGGAAATTAGAGAATATTTTTTGGAGAAAAAAGAACGAAAAATATCCTTGGGAAAGAAATATCTTCTAAATTTTCCCTTATACAGATGAAAATCCTCCAAACATTTTATACCTATTTCTATTGCGAATTCATGAATTATTAATTGTATTGACCTACCACATTCTTTAGGAATTTTTTTTTTACAAATTTATGAAATAAATACTCATTTTTATTTATCAATCAACCAAAGGAATCCAAATTTAGTACATGCAAAACAAATGCTACTGACATCTAGTGAACAATGATCTCTTCCAAGAATGAATTGGATAACATAGGCCTCCCCCATTGATAACCATTTATTATTCCAAACAAAATTTCTTCTTTCGACTTTTTCAATAAGTTTCTCCCAGTCATTTTACAAAGTCATTAAATTTTGCATAAAATGCACAATAACTTATCAACATCCATTAAAGGAGATTTATGAGCCACCAATATTAAAATTTTTTCCCTTTGTAGTGTACTACAACCCTCAAATGTCTTCATTTCTTATGCATGTCTTATAAACTAGCATAAAATAATAAAATATCATACATAAATTGGGGATGTGACGGGTATAAATATATTTAAATTTCGATACATTTGAATGAAATATATCTCAATATCTATAAAAATTCCTTAACTAGATCCCACAAGGAGAGTTCCAAGGAGTGGGCATCCCACCCAATGCCACTGCATGCCCGCATATGATGTTATCTCACATAAAAGGTGATTGTGTCTCCCACTATACTTGGTGCATTGCATGTGCTCCCTTTACTTCGTCAATCACGAAATGAAGCTAGCAGAAGATTAAACATCATTTTACTATTGTAGGAAGCATATGGAGTTATGGGTAGACTTAGTAGCAGAATTCTATCTTATTCCAAGAGTTGAAGGAAAAAATTAAAATTATAGAATGCAAGCCAACCATTTTATCTAGGAGATTAGCAAAAATATCCTTCTCCACGGATACAGATAGTGACAATTTGACACAGATTCCTGGAGATTCTTCTGAATAGTTCTTATGAGTCATTTCTTTTTCCTTAAAACATTAGTAATCATTTTTTTCTTCTCATGTCGATGCATGCCAAGGTATCACATAGCTATCCCATTTTTATACATTTTTATTTACAAAACACTCTATTTATATGATATCTTAGCAACCTAAACACTTTGAAATTATTTTACTAGTTTGATTTCCATTCCGCAAAACTGGTAATAAAAATGTTTTTGTCTTTGTAATCCTCATTTGAACTCATGCAAAGTTCCTAGTTTCAAAAGACAAAATCCCTTAATTAGAAATCCTAACATAATAGAAAGTAATAGAGTAGATAAGGGATATGATTGTATCAACCCCCTAGTAGGCCTATGAATTGATGAGGTAGAGCCATTTATTTTAATAGAGGACACAAGAAGAGCAAAATAACTCATAACCCAACCTACAAAATGAGCATTGATACCTGGGTGGGCTATTATCAATATTAGGGATAACCAATTTTCCCTATCAAAAGACCATGATAAATCCAATTTAGTAATGAAATACAATAAGCTATTAGTCTCTATAGAATGGAGGTTACTCCTAGAAACACATATCACTTCATGATTTTGTCTACCTAAGACGAAATCAAACTATTTATTAGAAAACATACCATATAAAGTTGTTTTCACTCATAGATGTGATCCTTACTATAAACTGATATATGGAATTAGATAATCAAATGGGTCAAAATTATTTAAATGAGTAGGAATTATGACATTTAGGAATGATTGTAATGGTAGTAGTATTAAAGGTAGAAATAATATTCTATGATAACTTGATTTTTCCTATAGCTCTCAATAGTTAGTCCTTTGTGATCTCACAAAATCGCAACATTAATTCCATAGGCCATTGATAAGGAACTAGGATTTAGTTTTTATGAAATGAAGGTAACACCATTTGTAATTCACGATTTCACAATTCCTAAACAATCTCACATTATATTCACTAGTGAAAAAGGAGAAAAAAGCAATTAATTTTAAGTACTTGGGTTATATAAATCCTAACTTCATTCCTATCAATCTAATTAAACTATTTGAATATTTTCCTTCAAATGTCATAAAAGATAGATACCATATTCCCTTCACTCAAAATCTTCCAAATGTTATTAAATTATTCCTATCATATTCGTAAGGTTAAATGACTTCTTTCTTTCATAACCCTTTACAAACCAAATAGATATACTCTTAAGTCTCCAAATTTCTTCTTTATTGCCTAGAGTCTTCATTTCTCATGCTCCAACTAATTAGACCTGTTTTTAATGTCCTCGTTTGGAAAATCATGCATATGTTCATTGTGTTGCCATATTGGATAATGTGTTCTCCCTGATGGCAACCTACTTGATGAGTTGTGTTTTGATGGAAGCCTACCTGAAGAAGATGTCAATAGGCTGTGTATACATATGACAAAGAGTTTGGATGAAGGAATAGCAATTCAGAGATAGAGGAATGTTGAAAGTGATGTTTTGATAAATACACATGGGTTTGATGAAGGAAGGTTGTGTAGACATGCACGTATGAAGAAGAAAAGGCACGTATAGTTTTTGCAACATGGTGTTCTAAATACCAAGGGTATTTACCATGGTATTGACCCATAGTATTGAGCCCAACAATGGATATTTAATCCCATCAAAGAATACCATTGACATAAGTGTGATTTTTACCTGTGATATTCCCTAAGGGTTAAGCTCTATAAGGAGATGAATATAAAAGTACTTTTGGTGTGGAAGTGATGAATATTTCATGAATAGTTAAATCATAAGAAAGTGTGCAGGTAATGGGATATTAATGAATTATTTGATTTGAAACTAAGTGTGCACTGAGAATTTGATGATGGATCATATCCAATAGATCTAAAATGATTGTATTGATAATGGATTGATTTGATTTGTAATATTTATGTCTGACACATGTTTTATTATGTATGATAAGAGACAAGTTTCTTCTGAAGGACTGATTTAAAATGAAGCTATAAGTAAATAAATGCAGTTATGTACATGGGTTTGATAGCCTCAAAGGCACATACATACATTGATTTAATGGTGGTAAATTGTGTATCAATTCTGCACTTTGGACATATTTGTACATGGGTTTCATTCCTTAAAAACGAAAAAATGTTTTGTGGAAAGCGCATATATAAGTTAATGTTTTGTTGAATACTATGTCTAATATATCTAATTAGCCTTGTTGTGTTTTTGTTGTTTGTCAATTAATTCTTACTTGATGATCTAGTTTTAATAGTAATGATTGAAGTTGAATTGATTGATTGAAGAGTCATGATGCTGCTACCTGTATGTGGTTGAAGATTTGTGATGTTTCTATGATTATTTCATAGTAGTTTAGTGGTTCACGGTGTAACTCAGTGTTTTGTTTAGAATGGCAGTGATTCAATTTCAGGGATAATTGTTTTGAGATCTATACATGGGTATGCTTCGAGGAAGTCTCCTATACACACGAATTTTCTAAAGTAACGTACATATAGAGAAATTTTATTGATCAATGTTTTCAGTTGGTTTAGTGATTGGTTGATTTAGTTGGTTCAATGATTGAGTGATTTATTGCAATGATCAGTTTCAGTTTTGATATTTGGTATTGGGCTTAAATGATGGTAATGTGTCTAGTCTGAAAATTTGATGAAAAGTGGCCACAAGTTGTGATGGTTTATGTTAGGTGGATCTAGTCTAAAAATTTATGAAACGTGGCCTATGGAGGTGTTGATGGTTGGAACCTTGTATAAGGGATTTGAAGCTTCCTTCTAGTGGTAGCTAGTAAATCTGATTAGGGGGTTGGAGCTCTCTTCCAAAGGGTGATGGTAAATGAGATCAAGGGGTTCGAGCTCCCTACTGGTGGATAATGGAGAATGAAAGAAGGTTGTAGCCTCATGTAAGTGGGTGCGTACATGCTGGTATGAGTCTGTGGAAGTACAAGATTGTAAGTTTTTTCATTATAATAAAAGATGAAGACAAAGACGACAACAATAGTGGTTTTTTCCCACATTAGGTTTCCACCTAAAAATTTAGGTGTTCATGTGCGTTGATGTGTTGCTTATGTGTGATGGTTTATTTTGTTCTTATTGCACATGGTCACTATTTAATTAATTCCTAATGAATTAGTGATATACTGGTTCGAGTTAAATAGAATATCAATTAATCGAAAAGTTAGTTAATTGTATATACACTAGTTTTCTGCATAATGGTCATGTACATACGCAGATTTTCTTCATTATAGTCTCTTAAATATTTTTGGATAAGAAAATAAAAGTTTAAGTGAGTTTTAAAATATTGATTAACCCTTCTTCCCCCCGACCCCCACCCTCTTAGTATTTTTCCCAACACATTGTACAAATTTTGAAGCTTAGACGTAATACTACCATCTGATGGACATCCCTTATAGGGTTATTCCCTATTTATATCTACTTGGAATTTTCTAAGTTTTGTTAAAATTAAAGAGTTGTTGACTTAGTAATATAAAAAATCTACTTATCTTTTACCATCTTAAAAAAAATCCTTGCAACATTAAATTATAATTTAACATAGATTAACTTTGTGGTTTACCATTTCCAAAACAAATTGAAAATTATTAGATCTCCACCCAAGAAAACCCATTTCTAGACTCTCACATAATCATTACTAAATTTTATCCACAAAAGTATCATCGCTAACATTTTTACAATTATTTCCTCCTCCTTATTCCTCTAACTAGGTCTCATGCTAACTACCTTGTATTATAAATACCTAAGCCTTCAAATATTCTTAGGCATAAATTAGAAAAATGATTGGTCATGGAAAAATGACCCCATGGTTCTAATATAAAAGGATAAAATTGAAACCTCTCATCATTTTAGACTTCCCTATATAATAAACTTCATTATAAATATACTTTCTAAGTACTTTTTCCTATCAACATAGGGACTATAAATATTTAGTAGTGGAACATCATTTCATAAATCTTGGGAGTATAAAAATGATCCCATACTTTAGAAAAGATAATATAAAAGAGAGAAAGATATAATAATATACCTTCCCTTGACTAATAGAGCCCTTGTTTTGTTAATGGAGTCCATAGACATGAATTCCTAACCCCCAACTTCCATTTCTATTTTAGCTATAAATTCCAACTCCTCCCCCTTTCATTGATGGATTATTATAAAAATAAAATTTATAACTTATGTGAGCCCACCAGCCTTTCCAATTCTTTTCATTGAGGGATTTCCTAACCTTTGAAAACTAATGGACTCAACAAAATCATTAATCACCCACTACTCAAGTATAATTTGACTATCAAGCCTCTTGTAAACATTATTTCATATCAAATGCAACATACCCTGTTCTTCCCTACCCTTTGTAATAATAATTGTGACTATGATAGCTATTATTGGAGCCCTAGAGTCACACTATGTTGTGCTATAGTGTAAAGCCTAGGAACTTCTAAGTATGATGTTAACTTGTTCTTACACTTACAATTTTTTATTGAAATCTCGCATATGGAGGTACTTATTGTTATTCTAAATATTTATGTAGTTGTTCATGTGTCTCTTTGTTTAATTTATAGATTTGTTCACTCTTTTTCTATAAATATAAGAAGAATAAAAACATGACCAAAAGTTGTAGCAATCAAGATTGTATATTAATGTGATTTTTTGTGAATGCATTGTTATGAAGTCATTGTATAGTTTTGCCTTGAAACATGTTGATGTTTTTGGATTTCGGTTTAGGTTCAAGTATCATGGACGTTATTTTCACATATAAAATTGTTACAATAAAGTAGATGAACATGAAGAACTATTGCAGCCATTGAATTACTACTCAAATCTATTTTCGAGTATATATATCTCAGTGTTAAATGTAGTAGGATTATTAGAATCAACAATACTTAATTTCATAGGAAAAGTTGCATCTCACATGAATCATCATATTAAAATAATTTTTCCTCAAGAAAGCACAAATATCAATGAATAAATCTCATTCAAACTAAGTCCAAATTTCTTCTTCAAATTCAAAATTCTTCTGAGAATCGGGGTAAGGGAAAACCCATCAATCTTTACAAGAATTAAGTTGGGAGAATTTCCACTAATTATTAGTTGGATCATTCATGAGCCTTGGATTTGACATAAATAACTTTAAAATTTTGGATAAATGGAAAAATGGAGCACAAAACTTAACACATTTAATGGAATAGTTAAGAATGCCTTTACACTTATTAGAATTAGATGGGTAGTTGAGGAATTAAGAATTCAACCGCAAAGAAAACGTGATAATTGGAATTTTTCCATTTCATTAAAAAATCCTATAAAACTCATCAAAGAAAGCAAGATACTCTTCCAGTAACGTTGATAGTTTTGCAAAAATAAAAGTAAACCATCATCCTGATGCAAAATTCACTTCAATTTAGCAATCCCATGTTAGTTTCACCATAGCCATGTTTACAACACAATTTGGCATGAAATTCCTTGAAATTGTATTTATATTGTTCAAAAGTTCAAAATATTATGTGGGTTCATGGATTTACATGTAAAAGGAAGATAAACAACCCAAAACTCCCTACAGAATTCTATCCATATTCTATCCATAATAGCTTTAGACTCCTAATAGATCCTAGAGAATTTCTGACGGAGTTTTCCTTAAACCAACATATTCCCCCCTTTTAAAAATACAAAGTGTGGCCTATATATAGGAAATAAAAGCCTAATACCCTACCCTAAACCATTAGTGGTATTTGGTAAAAAACTAAGCATCTTTAAAAAATTGCTAGTTGTAATGTAGCCGGTCGGGTGGCCCGGGCGCCCGGGGGTGCTGCGGGCGGAGGGGGCCGCGAGGGAGGGGCGGTCTAAAACTCATCATTCAAAATTTTAAATGAATAAATTAATCCAATTAATCATTTAATTCGATTAGCGCTCCTTAAACAATGATAAAAAAATCCATTGAGATTTAAATTTCTATAATCAAGACAATTATAGTTCGTGTCTACAAACCCCCCAGGAAAGCCGACATATTTATCATTTGAATTAATTAAAGTTTAAATATAAATATAAGGTACAAGAGACATGTCTATCGTCCTAAAAATTCAACATACTTTCATATAAATATAATATATAGAAGACTAAAATCGAAGATCCTCCTTCGTTTACTATAATCAGTAGAATCAATATCGATAGATATGGAGCAAGGGTGGTAGGTTTTATTCATTGATTT
>APFE030310175.1:0-10480 GCA_000404065.3 Pinus taeda
ATAACACCCTCAACAAGTGCACCCTTCACCTCACAGGCGTGCAACACCATTGTATTTTACTCCGCCTCGAACTGGCAAATGCACCCTTGACCCTACAGGCGCACAAGGACTTATCCCAGCACACAACACCCTCAGAAAGCGCACCCTTCTAATTTTTTCCTCCTTCACTCAATCTCCTCTCTGCCAAGGAGAACTTAGGATGCAAAGGAACTAATGAATTTTGAAAAAAGCCTTGAAAATTTTATATAGATAATGCTTTTGATTTTTCTTTAGAAAAATCCACTTTATAATGTTTGTTTGGAACTTTTATGGTGTTTTCAAATAATTGTCTAATGTTTCTCTTTCTCTGTCTCTTTTCAGGTGGATGAAGCTTTGATTGCGCTGATTTCTTCAATGGCTCATTTCTTGCAGCAAGGAGAAATACTTGGGAAACTTGGGAATAATTATTACATATAATGTCTTGAATTACATCAAAAAAATATAAACAAACTAAAATACTATGTTTTCATCTCAAAAACATGTTTTTGAGATGAAAATTACATCAGTGAAATACGATTTTCGTATAATAACCATGACTTACTACCACTCACTGTTCATTTATTGGTCTTCCTCATATCTTTGTTGTTGTTTATTTACATTTGAAACTATACTTTTGACCTTGGAAATGAACCCTAAGACCTAATGAAAAGAGCTTGGTAATGAACCCTAAGACTTAATGAAAACACAAGTCCCTTGACTCTAAAAATATCATAACTGAAACCATACTTGAATGGAACATGGAGATGGGTCAACAAATATACCTTATGAGGGAAAATTTGATTTTCTGAGAAGAAGACAACCATTAGTGGACCATTTTGGCATGACCTAGTGGAATGATAAAAAATTCAGTATGTGACACCTAAAATGAAAATGCAAAGAGAAAATTTGATCCTTGATGGAAGTATGCATATACTAACACTAACATTGGCATTATTGGGGATGACAGCTCCTGGTGTCAAGAACACCGTAGACCAAGTGCCTAATGATTGCTCCAATACGGTCAATAAATGAAAGACTAAAATTTTTTTGAAAATCTGAAAAATTACTTGATATAAACTGAAAAATGACTCACAACCGACTCTAGACTGACTCAAAAACCAACTAAAAACAGCACAAAGCATTCAAGGTTTATAGCCTTCACTTCGGGCCCCAAGCTCAAATGACATTGTACTTCAAAACTTGCAAGGAACACAAACTGGTATATATAATGACAGTGAAGCAACTTTAGGAAGCTGCATAAGAAATAATAGTGTTTTAGTAGCCTAACATTCACTGATCCTCCTAAGCGTTCTTGACCATCCATTTCCTTTAATAAAAATGCATTCTTTCCTCGATAGGCTGAGATTTTATAATGTCCTTTCCACAGATTGTCAAACTTACCATGCTTTCCTTTTTCTTCATTTCGTGCATCCCATCACAGCACTACATCTTCTAGTTGAAACTTTTTTACCTTGGTTTTGCGGTCATAAATTTTCTTTATCTTCTCTTGCAGCCGGAAAGTGTTTTGAGAAACCTCTTCCCTTATTTGTTGAAGGTGAATCATTTGATTGAGCCAGCGCTGAATATCATCTTCTTCATTGTCTGCTTCTTGCAGTAATCTCATGACTGGGACTACAAGGGATGTGGTAAATACTGTATCAGTACCATAAACCAATTCAAAAGGTGACATACTTATTGATTTCTTGCTTCTCACTCTGTCGGCCCATAAAGAATTAACAAGCTTTCGGTGCCAATTATTTTTGTTTGCCTCCAACATCTTCTTAATAATGTTTACAAAGGATTTATTTGAAGACTCAGCTAGTCCATTGCCCTGCAGGTAGCATGCCGTGGAATGACCCAATGTGATGTTGTATATGTTGCAAAACTCAACCATTTTCTTCGACTTAAATGATGCTGCATTATTTGTAATAATATTGTGAGGGAAACCAAAATTAGACAAGATATTCGACTCTAAAAACTGAATAATTACCATGTTCGTAGCTTTCCTTGTCGGAATGGCTTTGATCCATTTGGTGAAGTAATCGGCAGCTGCCAAAATCCATCTGTGTTGTGTTGATGATGTAGGGTGAATTTCTCCTATGAAATCAAGCCCCCACCACTAGAACGACGCATTAACTACAACTGGTTTCAAAGGAAGAGGAAGCAACTTCCTTTTTCCCTGAAAAATTTGACATTGTTGTTGTTTTCCAAAACAAGTGACCCCCACAATCTCCTCTATGAAAATCATTCATTATCTGCTGAGATTCATTTTCAACCAAACAATTAAGAAGAACCTCTCCCAGATCTTTCCAATAGAGAGCACTATCTAAAATACAGAATTTTGAAGTCTTCAACTTTAGTGATCTATCTTTAAATTTCGACATTCCAGGAGGAGGAGAAAGATGTTGAAGAACATATACTGTATCAGAATACCAAGATGAGTTGAGAAACATCTCTGATACCTAAATGAGTGTGCCACCATCTTCATCATCTAGCATTGATGCAATAAGATTTATGTCTAGAGCATGAAGATTCGACTCTGCCATGAGTTTTTCCAAGCCTTGACCTTTGATCAGTTTCATGGGCTTAATCTCAAGATGATACTCTAACATCGCTGCTATCCACTTACCTCTTCTTCCTTCCAGATCAGTTTTCATGAGGACATCTTTGATAGTCATGTTGGGAACATATTCTATGGTATGCGAATGCAGAATATAAACTCAAAAATCCATCAATGCCTTTATAAGAGCCAAAGCTTGTTTCTAAATGATGTTATAGCGAAGAGCAACATCTCTAATAGTCTAACTGAAAAATGCAGTGGGCTGCTCTACCTAATCCTTCTTTTGCATCAACACTGTAGATAGAGTGTGCTGAGATGCAAATGAAAGTATAATGAAATCATGAGTATAATCAGGATTGATCAAAACGGGGGCTATGCTCAAAGCAAGCTTTACCAAGTTAAAAAATTTCATGGAATCCTCAGTCCTTTTCACACTGTTGTCCTTCTTCAACATATTAGTTAACTCTCGCAAATGATTAGCCAAATTTGGTATAAATTTGTGTAATAAATTCATCTTACCGTTGAAGGATTGGATCTCCTTTTTGTTGCACGGAAAGTCTATTTGTTGAATTGCCTCCACCCTAGAAGGATAAATGAAAATACCATCTTTGGAAATTATATGATGGAGGAGTTTACCTTCCTCCATGGAAAAAAGACTCTTCTTTGGATTTAAAGAAATCTTGAACTCCCTGCATTTCTGAAAAACAATCCTTAGGTGGTGTAAATGCTCATCATCGGAACATGAAAATATTATCAAGTCATCTAAGTAAACCACTAAGAAAAAACTCTTCTCATTAGTGAAAGTTATATCCATGGCCTACTGAAAAGTGGCCTTGACATTCTTCAGCCCAAATGGCATCTTGGAATACTGAAAAGTCCCCCATGGTGTTGTGAAGGCAATTTTTTCTTGGTCTTTTTCGTGCACCAAAATCTGATTGTAACCTGAGTAGCCGTCTAGTAGTGACATCTGTGATGCTCCCACTCCTCTTTGCAGGATATGGTCCATCCTAGGAAGAGGATAATTATCTTTCAGTGATACTTTATTTAGGTTTCGTAAATCAATGCACAACCTTATATCTCCGATATTTTTTCGTACCGGGACCAAATTTGAAACCCAATAAGAGAATCTAATTGGAACAATGATACCAGCTTTAAACAATCTATTTACCTCTTTCTTGATAGATGGCAGCAACTTTGGGTTTATCCTCCTCAACTTTTGTCTAAAGGGTTTTTGATCTAGCTTGAAGGTATGGTATGCTAGATGATGTTCTTGTCATAAACTTTCAAATCTGAGTAATCCCACGCAAAAAAAAAATCAAAAAATTTAGAAAGCAACTTAACATACTTAGCTTTTGATTCGAGATATAACATTTTTGACAACTTAACAAGCTTAGGTTGGTATAATGTTTACATCTTCAACTCCTTTGTTAGTAGGAACCAAGATTGGCTTTCTCGCCATGTCATCTTGATCAAACAACTCCTCTAAAGGAATAAGACCTCTAAGAATAACATTATCCTTCAGTCGTAAAACATCCATTTGATTTACCTCAATGTCTTGTTCATTAGAATCACAAACATCATCAATGAAAGCATTCTTAAACTTCCCTTCATTCTGCAAAAAGGAATTAATTTCATTGTCATCCCAGAAAACTTGCCAATATCTCAAATTATTAGGAACAGTAGGCCTATGTTTGACATGAATTTCATATTTATTGCTAGAATTCATTAGAATTTTTTGATTGCTTGTTGTTGTAGCAAGTGAATAGACAATGATGTTTTGAATTCTCGGCACCGCTGTCAATGTGTATTCTAGAAACATTTTCAAGATATCTAGGACAACATTCCTATAAGGTCTCATCTACGGATGTTTTGCTTGATATTCTCCTTTGACTTGTTTAATTACTAGCTCTAAATCACCATAAACATAAATCCTTTTTGCACCCAGCTTCTTCAAAATCTTTAGACCTGTAATCAATGCCTCATACTCCACTTCATTATTAGAGAAATCAAAAGCTAATTTATAGGAACACGCTCTAACATTACTTGGGACTTTGTTTGGCTAAAAAACAAGACTGCAAATCCAAATTGCAATGCCTGCACCATATCTACCCAAAGCACCATCGAAGTCCATGCTCCAAAGGTCGTCTTCATCTTCTACATGTTGGAATTCTGCTTTAATTTTGATCTTACCTTTGCTGGTTGCTTCATTTTTCTTCTCTTCATTGACTTTCTACTCCTATGGAGGCTGCTCAGAAGGAATTTCCATTTTTTCCTTTTCTTGATTAAGAACTGCTCTAAAATTTTCAGAAACTTCTGGTACATAATCTACTTCTATGAGCTGAATATCTACATCATTCAATCCACTATCAGAGTACAAAACAAAAGACTCTAAATCTGTATGTACAACATTTATTGGATGATTTATGCACTTCTGTTTACTAGTGATCATATATTTCATCTTCTTTTCCAGGTAGAACTTTCTCAATTGACTGAAAACAGGGATTATAGCATCAGAGAATTCAAGTTGTAAAGTGCCTTTGAGTTTGGCTCCCCACAATCTAAACAACATCATACCAAATTGAGGTGATATATCAACTACTACCACGTCCATCACGACATTCTTGGCTGGGATTTGATCTAAGGAAACCACCAAATCTTTGATGAAACCAATGCAACGAACTCTACCAGAATCAAATGAGTACAAATCATGATATTTTTGGGTGATATCTAGGCCCAGCTTTTCCATAATGGCCTTGGGCATCAAATTGTGGGAAGCTCCAGAATCAAGCATAACATTATGAAGAATATACTCATGTAGTCTAAGACTCAAATAAAAGGGTGGGACTTTGTTATCTTCTAGCTGACATTCTATAGATGGACCAAAAATAAGTTCAAGATGATCATCTTCAACATTCACCATGTTGGACAAAGGATCAATTTGTAGTATTCTAGATACATGGTGTTTGTAATGGAAATTCTTAACAAGCTCATTCAAAGGAATGGACACTTTCAATTTAGCAATTTCACTTTCTAAATTAAAGTATGTGACTTTTTCTACCTCTTTGACACCAATGTCCCTCTTATCTGTTTGCTCCTTCATTGCACTATCCTTTTTTTATTGTCTTTCTCTTTTGCACTTGTACTTGTTGATGGTTGATTTACCTTGCTAGGATTCTAATCAACAAGCTCCTTTCCCTTTTTCTGATTGTTTGAGGGATCATTCTTTGACTAAACATCCTTCCTCTTCTTAATAGGACTGATCAGTACATCTCTGCTCCTCTAGGGATATTGTCTCTGCTGTGCACTCAAAGAATTCATGTAATCACACTGATAATAATCACATTCGGCCTCCAAAACAACATCATTTGCTAAGATATAGTCCTCATCCTTTAGAATGTTGGAACATTTTGCATACTTCTCATCTTCGGTCAGAAATATAGGCATACCATCCATAGTGAAGAAGTGATTTGTTTTAATTACCAAATCTTCCTCCTTTTCTTTCTCCACTCCTTGAACATAATTTTGTTGTAAGGGAGTTCTGATCTATTGTTGTTGTTGCGCTGGTTGTTCCGGTTATTTTTTTCTCTCTTTGCTTGATTTGGAATTGGAGCTGTGGCTACCCTCTAAAATTTGGATTCTGGATCTGTTGTTCAAGTCTATCTATGATGGACAACCGGTCAACCACCCTTTCCATTGTTCGAATTAATGTATCCATTTTTACATCTGAATTAGATGGTTCTTCTTTCACGGTCACTCTTTTCTATGATCTCATTCTTGCTCGTCTGGCCAACAAGTTCTCTTCTACGCTCATAGCATTATTTTGCATGTCTTCTAGAGTTGTAGGATCACGTTCACACAACTTATGCCATATCGGCATCAAATCCATCTGGAAACTTAAGCAAAGCCAATCCTTATGGTGGTTTGATATTTGCAGGGATAACATTGTACACTGCATTAAATCTTACACAATAGTCTTGCACACTCTCACCAACATTTCTTTTGATGTTCTCATAGTTAGAAAAAATCTGAAGGGGATTCATCTTCACCTCCCATTGATCAAGAAACTACCTCTAGAGGATGAGTAGAGTAGTGATAGAAGATGTTGGTAGGGCTCTGAACCATTTCCGAACTTCTCCTCCAAAACTTTGTACAAACAGCCTCATCATCACATCTTCAATTTCAACTTCATGGAGGTCAAAGAAATCATTCATCTTGTCTACATGTTGTTGGGCTGTAATAGTTTGGGTGCCATCGAAGAAAGGTATTTTGGTTTAGTAATCAGGGGGCATGGCACTAGGATTTTAAGGAAAAACAAGGGGGGGCCATATTGGGCAGCCATAACTGGAGGTAGGGGAAGTGGTGGATTTATGACAAGGATTGGGATATTCGGTATACTCAAAAGGGGATTAACGATAGCTTGAGTGGTGTGATAATCTATGAAGAAGAAGGCTGAGGGTGAGAGATAGTTTGAGTGGAAGTAGATGCAAAGGAGGTATTTCGAAAATCAAAATATGGCCTATGAGTCTTATTTTGCACCCAATTGTTTAAGTTTGAAGAGAGGTTCTGCAGATGATTAAGAGTGTGAATAAGTTGTGACCTTGATTTATTGTGTGAAAACAAGTCTTCAACAGGGTTATAAAGAGATATAGAGGAATCAACAATTGTCTAATCAATCCAACTTAAAGATTTACTGCAAAATAAACTCTTCTCAAAATTAATATCAAACTCAATGTCTTGCAAAGTGTCTAACCTTCCTGGGAGTGAATTAACTCGAGGAATGAAATCCTCACTTGATTGTTCTCCAACTAAACTAGATTTCTCTGTGCTTTCTTAGATATTCGCCTAATTTTATGAGGATCACCGAAAATGGTTGGAGGATTCGGATCTGGATTGGATCTGGTGTACTTTCAGGAAGCCAGTATGTCTAATTTTGAAATTTAAGATATTGCTTCACAACTTTCCAATTCAGCCTATTAAATTCTAAAACTCATCATCCACAAGCTTAAGAATTCAAATGAAACATCTTACTGGGGTGATTATTTTATGATCTTTCATTCCCCAGTATGGTCGCCACTATGTTATCACCTAGATTGAACCTCAGGTTGAAGGAAGGCAATGCCAGGGTAACCAAAAACCACGCTTAGCCAAGTAGCTAGCCCTATTAGGCCAGGAGAGGGGTCTCTCCGTAAGGATCTCAGCCAAATTGACTAGATCTAGAAACTGATATTAGGCTAGGTATAGTAGCACAAGGTTTCATTTGATTTTGAAAGGGTTTTGTTGGATCAAGAGGAGACAAATAGTTAGGGCAAGGAATTAGGTCAAAATTGCAGGGTGTTCGATGGGGAAAGGTAGGTACACGGCTTAACACTCTAGGGTTTGATGGGTGGGGTGATTCAAGACAGGTGAGGAGCTAGAAAGAGCATGTAAGCAACATGGATTCTTCCTAAACTGAAGAAAACATAAACTGTGAATATTTCCCAAAATAGAGCATAAATATTATGGGTTATGCCTATCAACTTGAAAACATCCACTTAAAAGCAATGAAATGATTGATGAACTACAAAAAAAAAATTAACATATGATCACAATAGATAAAACTGAATTGAACATCATACCACATGGATCTAAAAGAAATAATAGCAACTTTTCATTAATCTCCTGCTTAAAATTGATGCAAAATGATGTTTATTCAAAGCATAAGCATCTAACTGAGTCCAACCCACACAATGACCGAGGAAAAGCATCATATAGACTCCAAACAATTCATCCTAAGCTCAAGGGTGTGAATCCATGAGAAGAGGAGTTGTTTCTAACAAGATCTGAGCTGCTAACAAGAAAATAGAGTGGTCAAAGTCACTTATCCCTAACCCAAACAAACTGATACATTACACCTCATGAATGTGTTTTCCCTGATGAATCTACCCTAGTAAGATCTAGAAGCATCATAATTACATTAAACTGATCAATTACAAGGATAAAATCATGATTTGTCAAGGTGAAAGTGAAAACTGGGACAAAACAGTGAAAAACTGGACAATTTGTCAAACGCAGAGAACTAGTGCTAGGCACACAGTGCCAATGCCAGGTGTGTCCTTCAACTTCAGCTATACTTTTGGAGGCCTTCTTGATGTCCAAATTGGGCTCACAATAGCTTGTTGAAAATCTCTGCCTATCTAATTTCTGGAACATCTTGAATTTTGGAATTTGGAGTTCAATTTCCTTGTTAAACGTCAATTTGCCCAACATTGCTCAGCGTGCAGCGCCCAAGCCAAAAAGAGGGCAAAAAGGTCATTTTTTGGTTTTTTTTTTTTGACCTTTTGACGAACTATTTCTCCTACAAATCCTTAGAAAAAGTACAAGGTGTATGTACTCATCACTAGAAACCGAAAAATACTAACCTTTTCCTCATTGGATGCCCCAAGAAAGAGCACAGCGCCATGGTGACTCTGCAAAGAATAGACTGAAAAACACAACAACTTCTTTCAAATTCAAAAATGATCCATCATGCCCAAAAATGTGTTTTTATGACTAATCAAAGATTAGAGGCATGTAGGGATGCCTCAGCAAGCATGTCATCTCCTCCTCTCCTCTTGCTTGGTCAATTTGTCAATTTTCTCATGAGCTCTTTTGAGCTTGCTCCTTGCCACTTGCTTTCTCCTTGTATAATACTTGGCAATCTTCCTTTGCAACTCAACATTTCTATTTGCTTTGTCCAAGAGGGTCTCCAAGTGTGTGTTCACTTTCTCAAGCCAAGACTCTTTGTTTTTAGCTATGTCCTTAACCAATTGCTCATTTAGAGTGAGTTGCTCCTCCAATTCTGCCTCTTTTTGTCTTTCAAGCTCTAAGGCCTTTCTCAATCCTCTTGTTCTTGGCCTTTTTCTTTGTCCCTATTCATCATCTAGCTCTCCATAATCTCCATAAGCCTCATCAAGCTTAAATTTGGCTTTCTCAGCTTCCCTTTTTGTCTTGTTCTACTTGATTTGCGTCAACTCCTGCTTAACTTCTAGCTGCTTGTTCTCTTGCTCATAAAAGGAGATAACATATTGGGCTCCTTGTAAATTAACCTCAAGCTCCCTGATTTTGGCATCCTTTTCTCTCAAGGCAGCTTGAGAAGATTTGTGTTGGGTGTGGAGCCTAATTATCTTTTGTATTCAAAGGTTTCAGCCGGATGTATACCCCAAGAAGATTGTACACCCCTCCATGCGGGGGGCTACATGGGGGACTTGTCCCCCCTGCGAGGGTACAGGGGGGCTAATCCCCCCCCCGCGGCAGGGTAGTCTGGGGACTAGTGGTCCCCCAATGTGGGTTTAGGGGCAGTGCCCTTGATGCTAAAAATAGATGTAAAACTGCCTTGTAAAAGTCTAGTAATTTCTAGTCAATCTGGGTCGTTCATTAGGTGGATGATCTGACGGTAGAATTAATGTTTAGTTTAGGGTTTTTTGCCCTAGAAGGCAACCCCTCACTATATATGAGGGAATTGTATTACATCTATATATATCTGTATTCTGAGTGAGGAAGAGAGAGGAGATTGAGAGCAAAGAGGGTGTTACAACGGATCTGCTGTAGGATGTATCTCTTCAGTTTGCTAGATAATATAAAAAGAAGGACTGGTTGTTTCTCCATGGATGCAACCCAAACTAGTGTCCACAAGGAGAAACTCCTTTTCAATGTCATGTTCTTCATACTGCTGTTTAACCTTTGCTTCCTATACCATTTTCTCCTTCCCTTTAACCTGTAATGCTGATGACGAAGGCAAGGCCCCTCCCACTTTCCATGGGGTAAACACCTACCTCTTTCCCATCTGATAGGTGAAAGAAAATGGCTGCAAACTGTTCCTCTGTGGTATACTACTCTAACGATGCTCAATGTGTACATCATGTCCCTCACTGTCATCATGCTCAT
>APFE030310176.1:15179-63036 GCA_000404065.3 Pinus taeda
TTATGAGATATTCAGGTGCTATTTAATCGTTTGATTGTTAGTGAATGCAGGTTTCGGAGAGAAGGAGGAGCTCATCCGGATCGACGAGGCTGGACTACTACAACAACGTTGGACTACAGGTAGGATCTAAACACTTGATTTCTTATATGGTAAATGCATATTTAGAGAAGGATTGTTCTTAATTGTCTTGTTTGTCACTAGAAAGCCTTAAGCTTCTAGGGAGGTTGGTTTTGTCCGCAAAATTGACTCTTTCCGCCTGACACTACCTCACATACTCTAATTCATTTTCTAACCCTAGAGTTGAATCACTCTACATTTGTGCTACTACTGACACTGCTTTGTGCCACCCTGCATTGGTGCCAAAACTGCATGTGTTGCAACTGATATCATGTTGTTGTTGTTGTTCTTGTTCTTGTTCTTGTTCTTGTTCTTGTTCTTGTTGTTCTTGCAACTACTGGAACTGAAAATTGATCTATTATCCCTACAACTAGTTATTGCAATTGTCCATTGAGTCTCTAACTACAACTAGATCTACTATTTCTACTGAGTATCTAACTGTGCCCAATTGTCTCTACTCCCCTCTAGTATTTGAATAGAACTAGCTCTACATTGTCTCTCAAGATCTGACTACGCCTTGCTGAAATATCGATCCTACTACTTCTAAATATTGTGGGCCCCCATAGCCAAGGTAATTATCCAAGAGGAAACACATGTCTAATGTTGTCCTCCCTGGATCTTTCCCAATCCTGCAACTCCGAAGCCTCACGCTCCTCCTTCATCTCGAGGTATAACTTATATCAATGCAAACACCCCCAATTTGGAGGTCAACTCATCTATCTATGTTGAAGCTATTGTCTGGTACTACCCCTTCTTTTTTGTCTTCCTTTTTTGAAATTGGGTGACATAGTGACCAAATTCACCACATCTAAAGCATTTGACCTTGGATAGGTCCTTATTCTTCTTTTCACCTCCCTTTGAGCTATGTCCCTTAGTGAGGCCCTTCTTCTCTTTCCCTTTACTCGCAAGGGCTATGTTTTCTTCTTCCTCCCTAGCTTTTGGTCCTTTGTTTCTGTTATTCATATTACCTTCGACTAGACCGAACATTAGCTCCTCTTGAGTGAAGTCACTCCAAAGGCATTCCCAATCTGGTAGTTGATCTCATCCAGTGATCCCATAAACAAAGGTCCTCCATTATTTGGAAAATCCATTTATAATGACCTACACAAGTTCTTTATCATCATTTTTCTCATCTACAACAACAATCTCATCACAAACATTCAGAATTCTGGTGAGATAGGGAGTCACGCCTTCACCCTCTAGAATCTTTGTGTTTTCTAGCTTCTCCTTGAGAATCATTTTACGATTCTCTAATGGATCCCAATATAGTTTCACAATGGCATCCCACATGTCCTTTGTTGTTTCCTTCTTTGCAATATGCGGGACCATATGATCTCAGACTCCATCCAAGACCATCTTCTTCATCTTGTCCATCTCTTTCTTGAAGTTAGCTAACTACTATGCATTTGTTGGTTCTGCAATGACATTTTTCATGAACTCATTCAGACCATGATCATCTAAAAAAAATTGCATCCTAGCCTTCTCGACGTCAAAATTTGAAGCTCTATCAAGTCTATCCTTATCTCTGAGACCTTCTATGACCATCTCCGTGAAAGAAATAAAAAATTAGGAAGTAAACTGAAATCTCCTCTCTTTCTTGTGGCCCTACTTCTACTACTAGCACTTCCTCGGGAAATGTGTAGATATGTTATTACGTGCCTCTGTATGTCCTTCTCTGGTATTCGTCTTTCCTACTACCTCAACTGGGCAACTTTCTCTACCTTTCGTAAGTCCTTCTCTGAAAATTGGCACATGTACTACTGCTCCTGAAGCTCATAGTGGCTCACTAAAACAAACAAACAAACAAAAGAAAAACAATATGACCTACTGCAACTAGAAATCTTGGATCCCCTCCTAAAAACTGGATCTGGAAACCATCTAAGAAATTCTGGAAAACCCTCTTCAGTGTGCTTTTCTCTTCTTTCCCCTGCGCAAATCTGCAGTTGAAACCATCATTACAAAACTTCTACTCTCATATCTACTCAACGAAATACCTTATTTTCTCACTGAAAACCACTATCTAGAAAATACATTGCCTACTGGAATTCTACTCTGGGCAAATCAAATGTTTCCTAGACTATGCCTCTAGAAATCAATTCCTAGTTGGCCTGCTTAGATCTAGATATATTGTGCTCAAATCTCCCTCCGAACCTACACAAATCTACTTCTCTCTCTTCTAAGATTTTGATCTTATCTTCAATGCTCAAATACCATTTGAAAGTTCCTTGAACTACAGCAACTGGAATTTTTTCTCCTAACATACTAGTATCTTATTTGTTATACTAAAAATAACGAATAAATCACACTGCAATTCTTCACAATAAAAATTATGTTATAGAAGTAAAATTAGGAACTAAGAAATAAATGCACACACATAAAAATTGACACAATTATTTTTGGACTAAAAAGTCCCTAGAAAACCCTGAAGGAAAAACCAAATGTAGCAGATGAGGGTTTATTTTATTTTTGTGTAGAAAAAATCTTAGTACAACATCTGGATTACTAGCTAGCAATCCAATGGAAAATAATCTGGCCAAAACAATTAGGAGAAAAAATTTTCCTCTACAAAATAACTCTGCCTCCCTCTTGCATGCTCACACTACTGGTTTGGGAAATTCATACAACCCATGAACCATCCTCAAATAGGGCCATATAACCTCCTCTATCTCTAGAAAAATTCGCTTTGCCTTCCATATGATTTTTCTGGCCTTTGGACATTGAAACAAACCCTTCACAGCAACTCACTTAGCCATACTGGCTAACTCGCACTACCTAGATGGATTTCTCTACAGAATATTTCAACTCCCTTTTCTTGTCTCTCTGACACTGGAAAACTGCTGGAAATTTCTTTCGAAGTTGGACTTAGGCATTTTTGAATTATTGAACAATTAATTTACTTAAGGAGTTTCGCAAGCTTATCTCATGAAACCTTTTTTGGGTTTTGGATATCTTGTGCTCCTTAGTCTCTTAGATGAAAATCGAGACTAGAACACCTATCTGATGCTACCAAAATCTAACAGTTGGAAGCTCCATCCAAATCTATGCCCAAAGAAGTATCAAAAACCTATGAAAGCAATTGCGAAGGAACTAATCAATGAAGTCATTAAACAAGGAAGCCAACTACAAAAATAAAGTCCATTAGCTTGGTTAGGTAAGAGATGGGTATCATTTTTAATTAGTTGATCATGGCCATCATTGTAAATCACATTTTTTTTTAAAGACCCCAAAGATGGGAAAAAATTTGTAAAAGTGATGAAGTATATAACACCACTTATGAAAGCAACATAATGTTATTTTGGCCTTATAATTGGATAGTTAAGGATATGGGTTATTTTGTAAATCAAAGTAAACTTTACCATGAGTCTTTTATAAACTCTTGGCAAGTATGGTCTTGTTTGGAATCTTCCAACTTGGACATGTATTGGCAACTACATATTTGCATATGGATACAGGTGTTGGCTTCATCATTCCTGGTTCCGAAGTACAAAGGTGAAGGAAAGGAAAGGTAATATGTGAAAGACATTTTTTATGCAGATCAAGATTGAAGTATTTTTTATACTTTTGGAAAACAAAAATTTCTTCAATGTGGAGGAATGATCCAAGTGGATCCCTAATGGCTCAAAAATAAAAGTCTTCACATCTCAGTGAAACCAATACCAGATCAAATATCTTATCGCAATCTTTCCAACAGTGCACACGATGCCTCAATCCGATATCGTATGCAAAAGTTATGCTCAGTTAAAGTTGTGGTCAGGCATGGAAAAATGATAGGATTTAGAAAAGCACTAGATAAAATTGGAGCATTGTCAAATTGGTGATCCAGCCAAACTAGCAGCCAAATTTGACAGACCTTGGCTAAAATATGGAAAATGGATTTAGTCATGGTTAAAGTTGGTGAAACCACCAAATCTGGCAGCAAAATGAGGCACAATGGTATGGGGCCACATGGCCCAATTAGATGGCTCCACGTGGCACCCAACTAGTGGCCAATTGGGCCCCGACCAACCCAGATTATTAAATTAGCTCGATGATTATGGTTAAATATTTGGCGGTTTCAAATATATATATATATATATATATATATATATATATATATATTATATATATATATATATATATATATATATAATATATATATATATATATATATATATATATATATATCTATTATATAATATATTCATAATATATATATATAAATGGTTATAACTGTGGCAGGTTAATGATTTTAAAATGGCGGAAGTTGTTACATTTTTACACCAAAGGTGTTCCCTTTTGAAATTCTTCAATGTCGACTTTTGTCTACCATTTTTTTTCCACCGTTGGTTCAAGAAAACCATTGTCATTACACCAAAGGAGGGAGGCACACTATGTGTTGACCATGCTTCGTCTTAATGGATTTTCCTCCTTCCAAGCCCAATGGTTACTAATTCTGAGAAGGAGGATCTCTCGCATCCCTGCCATTTTCGCAATGCATATTGTCACTACTGTAGCAAGCGATGAGTCCTCAGAAGCATTCTCATTGGCGGTGGTTGTAAGAAAAACAAGAAAACGAGGTCACAAGACCGTGACCCCATGAAATCCTCTTCCATTTTCCCTATCATTGCTAGCAGCATTGAGAATTTGACCGTCACTTGCATACCTCTGTCGAATTCACATGTCAATACCTATGTTGTTGATAGAACTGCTAGCCTTTATGGATTTAGTTTGGAATTACACAAAGCTTTAACAGAATAGGTGCATTGCAGCGTTCTTGCAAAGGAATGCAGAATGATTCTCATCCCAACGCCATTTATCGGCCTTGTGGATCTCGACTATGGATCAATTGACACCATGAATCAGCAAATCCATATAAACCTTGTATTCAAAAGAGATTCATCCCCAAAATGTGTTTGCTTCTATTTAGAAAGAAATTGTTGCAGTATGTCCTCATCATAGACATCCAACATAATACAGTCATTTGGATCCAGATGGTAAAATTCATCTATGATATCAAATCTTGGAATTTCTCGCCCCCGTAAAATTTCAGACTTATGAATTTATAAGGAGCTTCTTTAAAGTGATAAGTATCTTCTTGAATGCATATTTTACAAAACTTTATCATGTCTTTGGAGTAAATATGTTTCGCTTTTTTAGACATGTGATGAAAAGGGTTCCCCCTTTAAAAGAAACAAGTTTTGTAGAAATTTAGGTAATTGCCACTGATTTGAAATTGAAGCCAAAATATATTATCCAAAAATTTCATGGCCTCTGATTTATTTCCACCTCGTGAATTTGAATCTCTCATGGAGATAAGTGTACCTTTTTCAAAATTAATTTTGTTAATATCTTGTTGTTAGCATTGCGATGAAACTATATGTTTCATAATTGTGTTTTCTGTTAGCACTCCATAAAAAACCTTCGGGCTGAAAAAAGGGCTACCAAGGTAACCACAAACTGCTCTGGGCTAGAAAACTGGCCTTTCTAGCTAGAGGAGGCTCCCTCACTCTTAAATGTAGATACTTGAAACTCAGATTTAAAACAAAGACCAGTTCTAGCTAAGGAATTTTAAAAGTTTTTGGTCGAAGTGTGAATGGCCTAATAAGTGGTAATTCATGATCAATTTAGCCATTAATTTCTTTTACTTCTGCAAGTAAATCGATAAACTATTTCAAGGTCTTGTAAGAATGAGTATGGGATACAAACGTTGGTTGCAGTATAGATAAGGTAAATTGAAACTAAACAAATTCTTCCTCAGAGAAAGACAAAACTGAACATATAAGATAACATATATGAGCATAACATTTCATTTGAGTTTGAAACATGAAAACAATTGAAAACGAGAAGATCCACTGGATTCTTAATCAACTGGCATCAAATATTCATAACACAGAGAAGAAATTAAAGATATGACCAACGCCTTTGATTGGGTAAAACTTTCATTCCTTTATAAAGTTCTACTCTCCTTTGGATTCAGCCCAGCTTTTGTGAACCTGATCAAGGCCTACACTGGCAAACATTGGATCGCCCCGCTGGTAAATGGTCGACCTGCCTCTTATTTCCAAGCTTGGAGGGGGATAAGGCAAGGATGCCTGCTATCTCCCTTTCTGTACATAATAATGGCAGATACCTTGAGCAGAAAACTGATAGTGGAAAGAAATAAAGGTACTCTCCCGAGCATCCAACCGACGATTGGATTAGAACCAATCAACCATGCCTTGTTCGCAGATGATTTTCCCCTATTGGGATGAGCTTCCACATGAATAGAAAAGGAATTCAATGGGACCCTGCATAGCTTCTGTATCATTTCAGGAGCGCTTATTAATAAAAGAAAAAGTGTAGTGTACAGTTGGAATATAGAGGAGCAAACCACACTTCGAATTGCTAGAATTCTAGACTTTTCGGGTTATGCCTCCTAGGACAAAATTCAATACTTGGGACTGCCTTTAACCCTGGGGGCTAACCGAGCCTCACTCTGGACTGAAGCCATTAGCAAGATCAAAACCAAGATAGCTGCTTGGGGTGGGTAGTGGCTTAACTACGCTGGCAAGCTAATCCTCATAAAGTCTGTCCTTTCCTCTCTCCCCATCTATCAGGCCTCCTTCCTCCTAGCACCAAAGTCAATCACGGATCATATTTCACAGCTGCTCAGAAACTTCCTATGGTAGGGAGCCAAAGGAAACAAGAGTAAATTTCACTTAGTAAGTTGGGACAAAGTGAAAAGGCCAAAGCTGGAAGGAGGTCTTCAAACTAGAGACCCTGGCTTGGCCAACATTGCCTTAGGTGGCAAAATCCTTTGGCAGCTCTACTCCAATAAACACCACCCAGTTAGCCAACTACTCCGAAATAGTACTTCAAAGGAGCCTCATTGAGAAGCCTCCAAGTGAACAGAGTTCCCAAAGGCACGCCACTTTGGAGCCTTTGCAGAAAAAGGCTTGCCACCTTCCAAAACCAGCTTTACAGGGTGCCTGGAAATGGTGCAAATAGTATGATATGGCAAGATAAAATCATGGGCAACTCCCCCCTTGAACACACAGTGGAGTTATTTGATCTCTGTGATTGGCTCTCCCAGCATGGATTGCACAATCTAGCTGACATTTCTGCTTGGGACAGCCAGGGGAACTGGGAAGACTGGGTCTTCCCCAACCTGCCAGCACATTTACTTCACTAAAAGCACCTTCTCTTGGATACGTTGAAGGGATCGACACCATTTAACCTACATACATTGAATCTCTGGAGATGGGGGAAGACAGGGGTCTACACCCCTGCGCTTGGCTTTGCAGCCTTGCAATCCACACAAAATCAAGTTCTCAACCCTTTGATTCGGCAGTGCACATGGGACACATACAGTATACCCAAGGTGAATTTTTTCACTTGGTTACTTATCCACAAGAAAGTGTTGACAGGTGAAAACCTTGCCCACAAAGGAATTATAGGGCCACATTGATGCATTTTGTGTAGGTCGGCATCTAAAAACGTGGACCACCCCTTTGTAAGCTGCACCTTTGCACAATTGGTATGGGCTCTCATCCTCCATGGTCTCGATGCACCCACCCCTCTCTAATGCACAGTCGTGGAACTCTTCTCCACCTGGACTGCTAGGTACCCTAGGGCTCTCAACGCACAATCTCTGTGGAATCGGATCTGGCACTCCATCCCCAAGTTCATTTGCTGGAAGCTCTGGCTCGCCCAAAAAAATTGGATATTCAACAATATAACGTCCTCTCCCTTGTCTGTGGTAGCCAGAGCTAAGGCATCCTTGATGGAAGCTCTAGGGAACTA
Source organism: Pinus taeda (assembly GCA_000404065.3). NCBI lineage: Eukaryota > Viridiplantae > Streptophyta > Pinopsida > Pinales > Pinaceae > Pinus > Pinus taeda. Next base: position 23,058 of record APFE030310176.1, read on the forward strand.
CTCCAGCAAGTTAGACGACACCCTCATAACTGAAGAACGAAGCTGGTTGGGAACCCTCCTCGTTCGGGTCAGCAAGAAAGTACCCGCTCGCCCAACATTCAATCCTGCTTGGCGCATCAAAACATCAGATGCTGAGTTCCAAACCTGATGGAGGAAGTAGGGAAAGGTAACCATTTTCTTCGATGGCACCTCTAAAGGAAATCTAGGGATCTCTGGTGTAGGTGGAGGGGTCTACTCTCAGGATGGCTCCTGAATAGATAGCTATAGCTAGGGACTAGGATAGAGCACAAACAATCAGGCTAAAATTCTCGAGCTTCTTAAAGGCTGCCAGATCACCCAGGAGCATGGACACACAGCTGTTCAGGTCTTCAGGGACTCAGAGCTCCTGATAAAGACATTAAACTCAAAAGAGCACCTTAGCAATATGACTCTCAACAATACTCTCCAAAGGTTGCGGGGCTTGCTGGTTTTTTGACCTCTTCCTCCTTCTTTCATATCCTTTGTAGCTCAAACAAGGAGGCAGATATCAAAGCCAACAAGGGATGTTGTCTAACTCAGGGGTTTCTTAAAAAAAAACTCAGATGAGCCCATGTGGATCGCCATACCATAGCTCAACAGCGTTGTGCCAAGAAAAATTTGCCCCGAGCAACCGTTGGATCTCAGTGATCAACGGTCCAAATCCAGCAACAGAGGAACTTAATAGAACTATCGGAACCGACCGATGGAGCAGATAAAGGGTCATTGCTCGTGAAAGAGAGCAGAAGTTAACGCAACGAAAAGGTAGCTTTTTAACGTCGAGTCATATTTTGGGCAGCATTAGCAGTGGTAAGTGGTATTGAGATATTGGCTCCAATTCCACTAATTGGAGGACATGTAGCAGCAATGGAGTGTGGGGAAACTGCTTTATCGGACGGTTAACCCCTGAGTGTGTTACCAACCCAAATCAAATGAGAACCATTGGATCTAACAAGAGTAGATCAATGACGGAGGTTCAATATGCAAGTTGGTCGATCGAGGATCGGGGTTTGGTAACGTCACGCAATTTTGCGAAGGGCCGATGGGTGCGGACTCGATGTTTTTATGCGCGTGAGTTTAAAAACTTTTGAAGTCCAACAGCTCAATCGCATATTGGATGTGGAGGAGGAGTGTTGTAAAGTGAGTTTTGGAGGTGCCGATTCATGATTGCGATAAAGGTGGAACCTCAGAAAGCATGTCAAGACCGTACTAAGGCCGAAAGGATTGTTTTGTGGACATTTCCTTTATAAAGGTTTATAAGGAATTAGTGTCGATGGAAGGTTTATGTGTTATTTATATACATCCATTTTTAAAAGCCCCAATAAGTATTTAGAGGCCTTACCTTTGGAGGCAGATCGCATCGCTAAAAGATTTGGTCTTTGTTCCGACACCGCCGACAGCTCTTCTCCGATGCGATTGTTCGGGGATCACAAATCGCATCATTTTGTTTCTTAAGGTGCCACTTTGTAAACTTCAATCGCCGATGAGAAGTTCCTTCAAGTCCCAAAACTTTGAAAGAAAGATTGATAGGCGTAGAAAGGTTTATTGAACTTAAGCCTCCTTGTAATGTCGGTTGATTAGGCTACGGCCCTATCGTTGAACTATAAATATATTAACTGTTCTAGTTATAAAAAAAAATACGGCAGGGACAAATTTCCCTAAGGAAAACCCTAAGCCTCATATGAATCCATGTAACCAAAGGAAGTAAAATTGTATTGGTCAAAAAATTATTAACGAAAAAATAGATATATATATATATAAATATATTAAGGAAATTTCGAAAATTTCCCTCCAAAAAGGAGTGTCAAGTTGGCTTGACAAAAGGGTTAAGGTTGGCATCAGCCAATATAAATTTAGATCGATGAAAGCATTGGATACCATTGAATTTTGACTTTATTCTAAGATTCAATTGTTTGTCTAAGGCTCTCACATTAGTTCCCATGACACTCGCATTCACTGTGGGCACTCACAATGGCCATCTTTATGGCTCTTGCTATGACACTTGCATTATTTCGCATATGTATTGTACAATTTGACCAGGGCTCATGCATTCTATGGCTCCCGCATGGTAACATACACAGCATCAATTTTGGGCATCATTTATTGTACCGCATGGACACAGTTGTTATATCTCCGGTTCTATATACAATGTGGGAAACGCATCATGATCAGGCATCATGTATTATTGACAACGAATATTCTCACTCACTTGGTATTTCAGTATGGTGTCTCTCGTCTTGTATTTCAGTAAACTCTCACACTACACAGTGATTATATAGCATGACCAACCCTTTCTTTGGTGGTATTGACGTTATTCCCGGTGAGATGGTTCTGCATCTTTGTTTGGCTCGCTATTATTGTATGGTCTCATTCATTCAACATGGTCATGCATATCTTTAGTTTGGATTTGCTCTATATCATATAAGTTGGCAGAAAGTTCATTTTTATATGTTGATTTTTTTCCTTGGTTTTGTCTTCGTATATACATTGGTAGAGACTTATATATTCATATTAGTCGTGAACTTATGTTGGGAGTGACATATCTTATATTGGCAGTAGTAATATGTATATATGTATATATACATGTGGGACGTATGGTTTCAACTTATATAGCTCATTATTTCCGAGATACATGTCATTGTAATCTTGATTCAAGTAGAGACGTCATTGACTGTCATGACTTTGGTGATTGTAGATTTGTTAACAATATATTTGGTGACATACCCTTGTTGATTGTAGCTTTGATATCAGTATAATATGTGTAGTCATCTCAGTATCAAAATTTTGTGGGTATCATAGTTATGTTTGGCACTTGAATCTTAGTTGTAATTATATTTATGTTTCGCACTTGGATCACAATTTTGTTTGCTAATGGCCATCATAGTTGTATTATATATCACTATTGTTGTATTGCATCACAGAAACCCTAATCATTACATATGAAGAGATGGGACAATGCTAATATGACTCATAGTATTGATCTTAACACTCCAGCAGTATCTTGGCATCTTTACAGTACAAAAGCAGTGATGGTGTGTATTTGTTGTAGCCCTAATTTTAATATGACATGTTATTGATGATAATAATCCATGGAAGTTATGACATAAGACTTGTTCACAAGAGAAATTGTGAATAAGTCAATTGTAGGCCCTAGGGAGCCTATTGTCATGTGTACCTCTTTGTTGAACAATTGATGACAATCTAACAAAAGAAGAAGAATTTGGAAGGGTTTTCCCCCTTATGGGGTTTTGCCTTGGTCTCTGACCAAAATCTCGATGTCCCCTGTGCATGTTTTTCTTTTTATGTTCTTTTATGTTCTGCTACTATGATAATGTCATTATTCTTTCTATATAATTATTGATGATGTTTAAGGGTGAATGTAATATGAAAATGATGAAACACAATTATTTAAAGAAAAGAACAATATATCCCTAAGAAAATTAGCATGGTATTAGAGTTGGGCTGAAGAAAATCCATTGTGATCATCCCTTGAAGACACCAATTAAGGATGGAAGAGACCTAAAAGAAGGTTAAGTTTTGAAGGAAACCCTAGGCCCCTTCTTATAGCAAGAGAAGTTAACTTGAGGTTAGGTTTTGGAAGAAACCCTTGAAATAAGTGTGGTTTTGAGATGATGAAGCCCTGAAGTCTTAGCATGATCAGTAAAAATTTTGTACAACACCTGTGTCAGATTCAATGTAACCCTAGATTCACTCCAGGAGACAGTATGCTTGGATTGGTTGTTAGCAGTGGAGGCATCTCCTTGTTCGATGATTATGTGATATGTAGTTGATGTCCTGTGGCACCTACCAAAGACAACATTGACATGCGAGTAATGGACAATAATATTTATAAGATCAAGAGGGAGTCGATCTCTTACTTAAACCCTCATTAAAGATAAGTACCTTCTAGACCTATTTTATTTATGACACTTCGCTTGTTTAGGTTTTTCATTTTGATTGTTGTTCCTGCATGAATATTTGACTATTTGGATATTTCTAACTTCCTGATGAAATAAGCCCTAAGGTATGATGAGATTATCACTCTCTAGTCTTGATTCAGATTCTTGTGTGATGCATATTAGTCACATACATATGTAATTAAGTTTGATTATTGGTACTTATGATATAATAGTTCATCTTGTGGCAACAACTAATATGACTATTGATAGTTCTTGTGCCAAGTATGGTAACTCTAATGGAAATAACTTGATTGCAAGTTAGATACTCAAGATCTACTAACTATCTCCTTGTTAAGGCTTTGATTAGTTGTAACTGCAGTGATGACTTTATAACATAGTAAATTTGGCTATATGAAAACATGGATGCATTAACTTGATAGAGTTAGACTCTGATGATTATATAATATAACCAAGATTTAGTATCGTATGGAGGTACTTTAACCCTTGATGGATGAATGATGTCTTATACAAGATGATGATGGCTTATATATATATATATATATATATATATATATATATCTAATTTGACTTTTTGATCTAACATATGACAGTCCTATATGATTTAAGATAACCTAAAAAAAACTATTATCTTGATTATTAAATAGGCTTCCCAATCAGAGGGAGAAACCCTTGATGAGATCCTAACATCTATTACTATTTGTAGTCAATGAATAGAATACTTTTGATTGGAGATTAAAACAAGTCTTCTGGATGTGGTCTGATGATCATCTAATGTTGTCTTTACTAACTAATTTTATGAGCTAACAATTCTTTGCTAATAGGACTGGTTTACCCCATGTTGTATCAAGTTCAACCTATCATATAGAAATGCTTTTGTGACATGCTGATAGATTATTATTTCTATATTTGGTGGATTTTGTGATAAGTAATCAGTTAGATAGATTATTGCATGCACTCGGAGCTAGAGGAGCATGATCATATATAGCTGGGACATAGACATCTTCATGAATTACGATGATACTATATGAGACAAGCTTAGGCTTGTGGTTACTTCTTCCCTGATGATATTCCTTTCTTCATGTTATATATATTCTATCAAATGTTTGATGTCCTATATGAAAATGAAAATAGATAATTGTTTCTCTTGGTAATGTATGAGGCGGTGTGATTGAACTCTTCAATAATTTGTTTGAGCTAATATTGGATACGAGCACTTCGATATGTTTTTTATCTTTATAGACTAGAATGGATTGATGGATGTGACCTACCTGAGCAAGGGTCGGGTTGATTAAGGACATTGAGCTAGCTCTTCCCCCCTGTTTGAGCTCTTGGGGTGAGGAATTGAGTCGAAGATCTCATGGGGTTGAGGGAACTCTAGACAATAGGTGTTTGTGATCCCTACTCTTGTAAGTAGGTCGGGCATCTCCCTTATTTTCACCCATAGGGTGTGCATGATCCTTGTCTGTTTTGACAAGTCAGCTATCTCCCCCTATCTTGATCTAGCAAAGTATACCCCAATTGGAATAATACCCACAATATGGGCTTATTGGGATTGTGCCTCCCCGTCTGGCCAAAGGGTTGAGAAGAGTCGGGGGTGTGTGATATTACCTTTGGTACATTGGGTATCTCACCCAATATCAAATTATGATGCAAGTGTTCTACCACATGACTCGTAGGGGTCATTGTTGGGAATATCAACAGGCAATAGGATGGTTGTGATCCTTACCTCATATAGAAAGTGGTATCTCACCCATTGATTACACAATGGGATGGTTGTGATCCTTACTTCGTAAGTGGTATCTCACCTATTACTTGATATAGGGTGGTAGCCGGATGCTCCTCTATATGAGATGACTTGGGTTGAGAGTGTTCCATAAGACCTTCTCCATTGTCGCAAACGTGAGATGAGAGTGTCCCACAGGACCTTCCTCATTGTCATTGGATTTTGGGAGGTAGCATTGCCCCCCCAATGTGGTTCCAAGATGAGAAAGGCTCCCTGATGTTGTTCTGGATTGAGATAATCCTCTGATGTTAGTGTGGATTGAGTTGGGCTCCCTTATGATGTCATATTCTTCTTCTTTAGATTTGACATTTCTCAACATATGGAGATGTGTCGAGTCGAGATATGTCTTGATGATGATAATGAATCATTGTATTGATTATTGTATATAGGGTAGAAGCAGGAAGCTCCTCTATGATGATTCCTCTTCGTATTTGTCGTGGTTGAAGATGTCGTGGTTGGAGTTGTCATAGTTGTCATGGTCGAAGTGTTGATTAATTGGGATTGGACAAATAGAGCTTATTGAAGTATTCTCTTAAGAACAGAATAGGGCAGAGTTGGAGAACTTTGTGAAGCATCATATTGAATATTTGTGGAGATCATTGAAGACCATGATGCATTGAAGCCATTATGAAGTGACCTTGAAGAACTTTTGTTTAGGTAACATGAAGAGCAGTGGTGACACCTTCATGTGAAGAACAAGGTTTTCATTGATGATGTGACATGGAGACTAAGTGAAGGCGTAGCTGAAGATTGATAAGGATTGTTGAAGAAAACATTGGGAGCTGTGAAGTATAACCAAACATACCTTGACAAAGTGAAGCTATAGGGTTAGAGCCCTTGGGGTTGGTGCCTTGGAAAGTCCAAGTTGGTGCTTGGCAAATATAGGATTGGTGTCCTTGGAGTTGGTGCTCCTAAACTCAAGGTTGGTGCCTTGGATAAGATAGGGTTGGAGCCCTAGAGGATCGGAGTCCTCAAGAAACTAGGTCGGATCCTAAACCAGATATAGGGTTGGAGCCCTTGAGGTTGGTGCCTCAAAATTGACAAGGTTGGAGCCTTGGAAGTCCAAGTTGGTGCTTGGAAAATACAGGTTGGTGCTTGGGAAATTGAAGATCGGTGTCTTCACCTAGGGTTGGAGCCCTACATATATTGTACTTGATTTATTGAAGAAATTAATAAAAACATTTATTCTTATTGTTCATTTTGTGTTCTAAATATAAGTGATCTAACTGGTAAAAGTAACAATTGAAAAGAAATATTGATTCACTCCCCTCTCAGTATTTCCAACAATTGGTATCAGAGCCAGTACCTCCACTCAAAGCCTAACAACTTGAAGGTTGATCATTAGAACACAAATGGTGAAGCCAAGGAAGAAAGTCTCCAACCCTAAAAATGTGTTTCCCTCAACCACCAAAATTGAAGTCAATCAATTTGTGAAGGCTCCATTGTTCAATGGAAACTTTGATATATGGGAAGCAAGAATGAGGAATTTCTTAAAGACTCAAGGCATTGAAGTCTGGAAATCGATGATTGTTGATAGCATGATGGATGGAGAATCCAAGGAACATAACACAAAAGCAATGAAAGCAATCTTGAATGGGCTCCCTGATTCTATGAAGGCCAATTTTGAAAAATGTTCGTCAGCAAAAGGCATAGGGGATAAAATTCATGATCTACACTCAAAAGGAGCATTGATAATGATCTCTAGTCAAGAAAATGATGGAAAACAAGAAGGAAATCAAGAGCCCATCAAGGAAGGTGAAGATAACAGTGATAACATCAAGGTTAAAGAAGACCTAGAAGATTAAGAGAATGAAAAAGATTTTGAAGAAGATCTCCTCACAAAAATTATGGCTACCATGGAAGAGATTAACAATTTGAAAAAGGAAAATGAGGAACTTAAGAAGAAAGTGCAAGTTGGTGACCAGCACAAGACAAGGAAGGAAGTTGACCTTGTCAAGCTTCAAGTACAAGAAGGAGATGAGGAACTCACCAAGATTAAGGAATAATTTCATCAAAACAAGAGAAAGCATCATGAAGAAGTCATATCCATGACACATCAATTGGACAAGGAAAAGAAATGGGAAGATACCTTGTTAAGCCACCTTGAACAAAGGCACAAAAACTTGAGCAAACTTGAAGCAGAGATTGGTCAATACAAGGAAGAGTCTCCTCCCTTAGATCTCAACTAGAAGAAGCAAGGAAACAAGCAGAAGGAGCTCAGAAGGTGATGGAAGCTTCGACATTCAAAGGAGGACAAGTTAATGAAGCAGAAAAGGAGAGAAACACCATGATATGCCAACTAGAAGAAAAGGATGCTGACATCACCAAGTTAAAATTAGAAATCACTTCACTTAAGGCCCAATTGTGTGAAGTAACCAAGATGAAGGAAGAAATGGAGATCGTTCTATCAAAGAAGGATGAAGAATGCAAGAAAATGAAGGAAGAAATTGTCTTTCTTAAAAAGGAAGTTGACTCGCTGAAAAGAACTTGAAAAGTTCTCAAACCCTAGATGACATCCTAAGTCATCAAAGGTCTCCCCTCGATAAATTAAGTCTTGGATATGCAGGTGAATCCTCAAGCAAGAATGATGCAAACCCTAATGTTTCAAACAAGAAGGATGTGAGGAAGCCTATAAGAAATGTTGATGCTCCCAGTTCCAGCAAAGGCAAGGAGAAGAGTCAAGACAACTTTGGAAGAAACCCTTATCCAAGAAGAAATGCAGATGGTGTCAAGGATGCAAGAAGCAATGGTTATCATCAAAGGATCCCAAGGAAAAAATAATTCAGAAGTACATCATGGAAACCTTCTTCTCCTAGGTACCAAAGTATATTTCTTGGTTATTGTTATGCTTGTACAAACTTTGGACACATGGCAAAATATTGTAGGGCATATAATGGTCCCCGACAATCTCAGAGAAGCAATTTTGCAAGAAGTCATGAATTATTATTCATGAACAACATAAAGTGCTTCAAGTGTCATAACATTGGACATATGGAATGTAATTGTAAATTGACTTGGGCACCTACTCAAGATAGAACTATGCCATAAAAGAAATTTACACAAGTATGGAGAAGGAAGCAAATACAATCCGAAAATCTCTTGAACTTTCTAGCCAACAACACATGTTGTTGACCTGATATTCGAGAATCTAGGAATTTGATGGGGAAACTCTGCCAAAAGGAAGACCATGTAGTTAGGGGGAGATTATGATGATTAGGCATTCTTACAGAAGCCATCCGTGAATGAGTCTTATGAAATCCTTGATGAGCTATATGGATAATCATTCTTTGATAGATCATCTCTCAGGAACACTCCTTAAAGAATATAATCCTTATTCATCTGATGGATTATTATTGAAGATCTCTTCCACTTGATCATTAGCAGGTAATCTTTCATGAAGGGGAGTTGGTTTATCACATGAAGGAATTTAAGCACATCTATCATGGACCACATTGCCAAAAAGAAGAGCACCATGACACGGGGAGTAACATACCTATGAAGAACTACTATTTGTAAAGAAAAGAAGCAACTTGATAGGGGGAGTACTTGGGCACCCTATTTTCCATTGATGTCAAAGGGGGAGAGAATGTTGAAAGGAAAATAATATTGCCATCAATGACAAAGGGGAGAATTGTTAATCTAGGTTGTCGTTGATGTCAATATGGCACTAGCGGAGATGGAAAATATTGTTGAGATGTTTGGTTCCAAATGATGATGTCATAACTCTTGTTTCATAAGAATGTCATCAATTAATATGTCAAGACACTAATGAAGAAGTCTTAAGAAGTGCCAAGTGCCAAGTATTTAGAATCCCTTGATGACATATGGAAGACTACATTTGATGATGTCATATTCTTGATGAATGACCAAAATTTATGATGGTACTTCATGAGGTCTTGATAACATGGTTGGATATCATTTGATGGTTGGAAGATTATTTTGGAGTTATCCTAATGATGTTGCACTATGACTACACTGGTATATCATGACATTGTTCATGCGTCATGCTACATGGATGTTGCACTCCTACATAATGACTTTATGATCGTATGATGACATTGATAACAATGAAGAAGCCACACTGTCCCAAACATTCCTCATGTTGTCCCAAACTTTTTATGCATAAAATTTAAGGACAGTCACAAAGAAAAATTATTTTGGACACGTTGGAGGCATCCTTTGAAAATGGAACCTAGACTATCCTAAAGAGGATTTTTTTTCCTCTTTCTAACAAGCCTTTATTTGCCACGAAACTCCCAATAGTTTGTGAGATATTGAATTTTTAAGTTAAGGAAATTATTCCTAACAGTGAGTTGACCTACACTTAGTCATACAAGTCGGTCTCACTTCAAATATATGTGTCGCTTCAGTTATAAATTATATCTCTATAAATAGACATCTAAACACTTCATTTTGATCAGCAATTTAGACAAGAATTCAGAGATACAAAGTACAAGAGAAGACAGAAGGCCGAGGAGAACAAGGAGAATATTGTTTAGGATGAAAGAAAAGGATAATTCTATTTGGGCATAAAAATTTTGGTCGAAGCTACCGTATTTTCTGTGGTCGAAGCTATCGTAGTTGCAGTGGTCAAAGTTGAAGTAGTTGTCGTGGTCGAAGCTGTCGTAGTTGTCGTGGTCGAAACTGTCATAGTTGTCGTGGTCGAAGCTTTCATAGTTGTTGTGGTTGAAACTGCCGTAGTTGTCATGGTTGAAGCTGTCATAGTTGTCGTGGTTGAAGCTCCCATGGTTGGAGTTGTCATAGTTGTCGTGGTCAAAGTTTTGATTTATTGGGATTGGACAAATAGAGCTTGTTGAAGTCTTCTCTTGAAAACAAGGTAGGGCAGAGTTGGAGAACTTTGTGAAGCATCATATTGAATATTTGTGGAGATCATTGAAGACCATGATGCATTTAAGCCATTATGAGGTGACCTTGAAGAAGTCTTGTTTGGGTAACATGAAGAGTAGTGGTGACACCTTCATGTGAAGAACAAGGTTGTCATTGATGATGTGACATAGAGATTAAGTGAAGGCGTAGCTGAAGATTGATAGGGCTTGTTGAAGAAAACATTAGGAGTCGTGAAGTATAACCAAACATACCTTGACAAAGTGAAGCTATAGGGTTGGAACCCTTGGGGTTGGTGCCTCAAAATTGACAAGGTTGGTGCCTTGGAAAGTCCAAGTTGGTGCTTGGAAAATATAGGATTGGTGTCCTTGGAGTTACTGCTCCTAAACTTAAGGTTGGTGCCTTGGATAAGATATGGTTGGAGCCCTAGAGGATCAGAGTCCTCAAGAAACTAGGTCGGAGCCTGAACCAGATATAGGGTTGGAGCCCTTGAGGTTGGTGCCTCAAAATTGACAAGGTTGGAGCCTTGGAAGTCCAAGTCAGTGCTTGGCAAATACAGGTTGGAGCCTGGATGATTGAAGATCGGTGTCTTCACCTAGGGTTGGAGCCCTACATATATTGTACTTGATTTATTGAAGAAATTAGGAAAAGCATTTATTCTTATTGTTCATTTTGTGTTCTAAATATAAGTGATCTAACTGGTAAAAGTAACAATTGAAAAGAAATATTGATTCACCCCCCTCTTAGTATTTCCAACAATAGACAATGAATATATAGTGTACTAAGAGATGATATTCCTTCGGTCCCCCTTCAATGTGACCTTCTTTCCTACAATGTCTTTTAGTTGTTTCTTTTAAACCTCTTATAGTATGTAAGCCCCACATTCAGTGCAAGGGAAATAACATCTACCATCATCCCTTTGATTTTTCTCGCAACTAATGTTTGTTGAAATTTTTCCCAAAAAAAATTATGTGATGATTATGTTATAAAATTGAGTAGCATACTAGTTCTATTATATTTTGTTATGCAATTGATATATATAAGAATAAATTTGTTTTTCATTTGACAAGAAGACATCAAAGCCTTTTAGAATCGTTGTAGTTATAGCAAAAATATCACAACGACTCTCAAAAGAAACATAGTTATAAACTTACTTGTCGTTGGAATTTTGACGGTTGTTGACCATGAAAGTCGACTAGTCAATAGTGCAACAAATAGAGAAAAAGATTTTTTTCGATATTGTGTCAATCGTTAAATTTCGTCACTTTTATGACGGTATGGAGTATATCGTCGGAATTATGACGCGTTTAAGACATGTTGTCGAAAGACCAACGAATCCGGGCTAATTAAAAAAATTGACAATAATTCTTATCATTTTCAATGGTACGATCAATTTTAGCCATGATGTTGTACTTTTCCATCGAAATTTATTACTGTATATAGTAGTGACTTCATGATTAAGAGTTCTCTAGCGACTCCCACTAAAGGTGAATTAAATACATATATTTCCCTCAACTGAGATGATTATGTTTATGTGCCACTTGTTGAGGCACGTGTGACATAAGAAAGAAGCCTTGAGGATCCAAGGCTTGAAAATGAAAGGTTGTCAGATCTTGGTGCCCTTCATTCTGGCAAGGGCTAACCAGCTTGCCATAGGACATTAAATGCCCTGGTACATGCATGCCCTATAACAAAATAACACATAACCTTTATTTTTAATTTATGTAGCCACCAAAGGCTGTATGTTATTTTGCTATAGGGCATGCATGTACCAGGGCATTTAATGCCCTATAGCAGGCTGGTTAGCCCTTGCCCTTCATTCTCTTAAATCAAGTCGAAGTCAGAGTAGAGTGGGAGGCAGATGGCCTCACCCCAAAATGAAATAATTTTCCAATGATGGAATATTTAAAATTGAAGCTAGTACATCTTGGGATTCTATTCATGACTAAAGAATTGGGGCAAAATTAATTAAACATTGGCTCATCTCTATTCTGCCTTGTCCTAGAGAGAATCCTTTTTTTGTCAAAGCATATGCCACTGAATTGAAATGCCTATACACATGAAAATTTTCCAACTATTCGAACTAAGAGGCGATTTGAATAGTCCTTTAGAGTGACTGAAAGATTTTTTAATGATATTGTATTATTTAATATTTTTAAAATAAAGATATGCTTTTTTATTTTGTATTATTTATATTATTATTATTAAATATACGACAATTATTAATCATAGTATTATGTATAATTATTTTTAAATGATTAAATAAATTAAAAATATATATATATATTATATTATATATATTATATATATATATAATTAATTATAATATCATTTTTATATTTAATATGAAAAAATAAAGTATTAAAGTAAGAAAGACGTAGCCTTAAAAAATAGATTAATTTTTTTATTTTTAGGCGATTAAAATTATTTTTAAGTGATAAAACTAGATGTGCTTACCGCAATATAAAGTAAAGTAAGTTATTAAAACAACGGTAATCATTTTCAACATGTACAAATGTTTTGGGGTTAGAATTATGTTAATTGATTCTCGTCTTTCATTGCGAGAATCATATATTTAAAATAGTATCACTCTTTATGGGTGGGATATGGCGAGAGATTCATTAGGTGTGGGAAGGAATTTTCCTTTGTTTTTAGTTGGATCCACTAATGAATCAAGGAGCTCTGGAGGAGTAGGGGAGAAATAGAAATATCCAAGCCATCAAACCAATCTTTGTCTCAAAATATTTTGAGGTTAGATTGGATTAGTCCAATTATCACTTTTATTATAAAGTCCATAAACATGATTGGTCTTGATATTTAAAAAGCATATAATTTGTTATTCATATTTATGATATTTAAAAAAAATGGTAAACTAGATAAAATTATATTATATATAATTTTTCAAAATCTATAATATCACCAGAATCAGACCTAAGGTAAGTATGTAACTAAGTTGTTGGGTTGTACATTGCATGACACATTCTAAGTGCAGGATGTCAATGTATTGCGAGCAACTTTGCTACTAAAAAAGCAAGACCAAGAGGAAAAGTTATACATCAGAGTCAACAAGTCAAAGGTCTCTCTTATTGACTCAAGGTGGGTGAAATAGGTCATAACAGTGCTTTTCCCGATGTTTTCAACTCATTGAAACCATCTTGAGACTTCTACAAATCTGGAAATGGGTATGATATTCTTCTTGTTGCGCTACTTAGAGGAAGTCTGCATGAAATTCTCTTTATCCAATTGTGTGAGTTATCTAGTCTTGCATTACCCCTTATTTGTTGTTGTTTCTATCCCAATTGAAGGGGTTTCTCGTGGTCCTTCTAACCTAGAAACCCCTTTCTTTGTGCCCCTCAATCTCCATCAAAAGTCTTTATTTTGCCCTGGTTCCCAAAATTCGCTTATTATATCTATTGGTTGACCATCCCTATTACAAAGGAGAAAAATCAGTAAGGAAAGGGTTCATGCTAGGAAGGGGTTTTACAGATGATGACTTAAGCAGTTCCAATTGACCACTCAATTCCACTAGCTTAGGCACTCTTAGAGGTAATTTGGTTCCTCTCTGTGACGTTAACAAAGAATAGTTTAAATTTTTCATTGTATTAGTTTATTACAGTGGTGTTTACCCCAAAATCTTGGAAGTGGAGTTTATAACTTTAAATGTGGGCACTGACTTCTACAGAATGGGATTTGGACCTCCCTCAATACCTTTAAAGCTTGTGTACAAGGTTTTATTATTTCATTCCCTTTCATTGGTCTACCTTGTTTAAACTCCCCTACTCTCACCTTTGGAAGTCCCTTATTCTCAACCTCTCCCTATGACCATAGTGTTGGAGCGCCCCCTATTGGAATTAGCTTTATTCATTGAACTTTACATCACTTGTGTATCCTTTTGCTCCATGTTTTCCTAGATAGACTTCATATATGCCATGTCAGCAAGCTAATGCTGCAAGTCGAAAAAACTCTATTATGGAAGGATCCAAGGATGTATTGTATCAGTCATAATCAATTTCCAGTCTTCTATAGTTGATATTGCATTCCTTTCATTCAACAATAAATGATGAAATTGTATTTGTCGATTGCTTTGTCTGTATTATCAAAACACAGGATCAAGTGTCACAACTTTTGTGAATGAGTTCTATAATTCTCTTGCAACATCATCCCATTCATGTATAGGTTTATCAATAACAAGTGGAAATTGTCCAAAATCACAAACCAATATAATTGACCTCCCACCGAAATGAATGTTACCATTTTCTAGGAAATCTTGTAGAAGTCTTGAATCAATACTTTTTTTTTATATTTCTTCCATTAAAACTCATTTTATCTATCAGAATATATTTCATGTGTCTCATATTTTCTTGTAATGTATCCTTGTAGAGGTTTTATGTCTTTGATTGGCAGTTGAAGTGAAGAATGAATTGTTGTTGCAAATATGTTGAAAGTTGCAACCCTTATAGGAGCTAAAATAAGTAATGGACTCTTCTCAGGAAATGACTTAGTTTCAAGTGCATTTTTAATAGTTGCAATTAAATAAGAATTTCTAGTACATGCAAATCCTTAGATTATCATGCACAATGTATCAACCTTTGATATATAATGATCAAGGATAATATCAAATGTTTTTTGCTATTGAACCCAATGACCTCCAAAGGAATAAGACTTTCCATGTTGTTTAGTGCGAATGGAGTTCAACTTTCGCTTTTCATATATGAAATTAATAGCGTGATTTGAAGTGGCTAAATCAACAAAAAATGTGTTCCAATTATGCTTGTGATCATGATATCTATGTCCCAATATCTCATACTCATTGTAATTTATATATTTATTCTTATATAATGGACAAATGATCTCCCGCTCATTCTCCCTAGAATCTGCAAGTGGATTCCAAACTTCTTCTTTGCCAAATTCAATTGGATCAATTAGAAGCAGTGGATTGTGATCAACATGCCATGGTTGATATCATAAATTTTCCCAATTATGCATTATCTCAGCATATCTTTGACTAGTATCTCTTTGAAAATCACAAAAGGACTTGCATAAGACCAACTTAGACCAAAAATATTCAAAAAACTTGTCATCTGTTCGATTGGGAACTAAGCTAAATCGAGGGAACACACGTACAATAGTTGCATTCTTTTGTGGTAATAGTTTTTCCTCGCATCAATGTTTGTCATATGACCATGATTTTTCCACATCTACCAATGCAAGGTGCTCAATGTGGGTAGGCCGCTTGGTACATGCATCAATAAGTGAATTGTCATTGTTGGCATTGTATGTCTCAACCTGTATTTGTTTGAAAACTTTCATACCAACATTTATGACCTCAAATTGATGACTACATTTGGAAAGAGGGAGCTCTAGAAGTAAATTACTTGTCTCCTATGCACTTATATCTTTGTCAATAATGGTTTCACACAACAAACTCATGTATGCATGTGCTACCAGTTCCTTTGGATTTTGAATAGAAGAGAGACGCATCAACATATCATGAAATGTTTCTGATCCTTTTTTGTATTTCATTGTATATTTTATTATGTAATTAATAGAAACATGCTTCGAAAGAATATGTTTCCAATATATATTATCCCTCCACATCATCAACGTTTCATGATTGTATATATTCAATCTCTCATCATTTCACCTTAGTTGATACTTCTTTTCTCCATTCTCATCAACATAAAGCTTTGACTCATCACATAGATCCCATGGTGCCTTATATCAACATACCAATCTTCTCATTGCAAGTGATGTGATGTTCAACACAATTAAAAGTTCTTGAAATATTTGTTTTGTGTCATTTAAGCAAGGATGGTCATCGACAATGGGTATAACCTTAATATCTCGTTGATGTCAATCTTGTGGATTCATTGCATGTAAACATCCATCAAAATTTTATTTTTCAATTCTAACTTGTGAAGGATCATCCCAATTCAATGTGTTCATGTTAGGAGCATTTTTAAACCATAGAAATCCATGCACATGGAGAGATCCATGATGTTTTTTTAAGGGTGGTTCATAGACATTGGGTGGATGCTATATCCATGGGAAAATCCAAGCAAATCAAAACGAAGGGATCTACCCGTCAGCCAAGCGAGCATGGCCTAACCCCAAGCGTGTCGAGGAGATTTGACCCCATGACCTCCTAACAGTGGGGTACTTAGCAATGGGAACTCGACCAACTGAGCTAATCCTTGGGGTTTGGGAGATCCATGATGTTGACATTCATAGTTACACCAATAATCTATAGTTTAATGAAAACTTTCAAAAAATTCATCTTGAAACATTGTGCGTCTTAAATGCATATAATGTGCTACAACATGAGGATTATTAATTACATTTTGATGTCTCCATTTCCTTGCTTCCACTGGATCTATAGGACATGTACCTATCATTAATTTATGTAAATTTGGTCATTGCATATCTACACTTAATGTAAAGAATATTGTAGGACTTCCAATTTGTTGTATCAAGTCAGATAACTCGGCATGACACTTGTTCCAATATGCACATGTGCCTTATAATATAGTGTCAAATCACATTAATCTTTCTCCAAGTCGTGATTATGGAAGATATTGTAAATGTTGCCTTAACTCCTACACTGTTGTTGGTAGATTTGCGATATTCTTCTTTACAAAAACTACAGAGAAAGACTAAGCACGATGTCTCATGATGATAGAGTAAAAGGTATCTTATTGATTAGAGATGATCCAATGCCAATCTAAATGAGCTCTTCCTCTACATTATGGTTATCTGCCCAATCTCGAGTAATATCAATATCTCATTATGCATTTGGAGGTTTTGGTGCAAAAGAAATTATTTGGAAGCCATTTAATGCATCATCAATCTTCGGAAACCCCTCCAACAATGCAAATTCAGTGTTATTTTCTATCCTGGTAATGTAGCAGATTTAATCAAATGTGATTCGGCCTGATCTTAGGCCCTGACTCACCCTCCATGGACGAAACTTGCGGAGGAACCCTTAGGTAACATTTGTTGCAATTTCAGGTAATTCTTTAAGTGCGTTTTCATCAACTTGAACTACGCGATAATATGGATCATTCTTAATCTTATAATTCAACGCATGAAATACTTTATCTTTTATGCCGATAAAATCATAACTTGATCATTTTCCACCCATTTTTCACACAACAATCATCAAATCCAAGTCTTGATATGTCGAGGTAACCTCATGGCAATATTGTTAACCTCTTTCAGAAAAATAATGGTGTGTCCTCTATAGTTATATTTTCCACCTATTGAATGCATAACCTGCAAAATTAGATTTCCACATGTTATCGACATCTCCTCAGCTTGTGTGATATCTTAAAGAACTACAGGTTGTTGTCCTCGATTTATCTGGTTATCAGATGAAAATCTATGATGAGTTCCTTCTCTTTTACATATCATGCATATTGGACTTGTATTTGTTTTAAATATATAAATTATGGCATATGACTCCTCGCACACATAACACATTTGAACTTGAGCTAATTAGTCAATTTCATCGCATAATTTTTGATGTGAAATATCCATATCAGTAAGAATTTCTAGCTGAACTTGGATATAGATATTGGTTAAACACCTTGGTTTCATAGGATTTTCTTCTACACCTTTTAAAAACCTTTTTTTTTGTAGAGTTTTCTTCTACAATTTCTTGCATCCTTTGTTCTTCACACTCTAAATGTCACTTGTTCCATCCTCTATCAACATGCTCTTTTATATCCTTTTTGATGTGTTCTTTGTTGTCCAATTTGTTCTTTCATCTCTTCTTGTTGTTCTTCCATTGTCATTTTTGTTGAAGAATGTAACTAGGTCCAGTCTTCATAAATGAATTTAAGTCACCATATATCGTATTTATCAAAAGAAATAAAATGAAATTTTATTATTATTAAAATTGACTTATTAAAGCATGGATTTCATGTTTGAGCCAATTGTTTTTAGTTCAAATCGTCCATTGTAGGCTTCTAGGGTTTATGTCAAGTGTCCTTTTCTATGTCATAATGTAAAGGACCCTTCTTAGGAATCATTTGTTAAGAAAGAAAATTATTTTCTATTAAAATAAGTCATCTAGGCCTCCTCCTGTCGGCCTCAAATGGGATAAGTCGATCTAAATTTGGGTAGCATAATCACTATATAAAGGCAACAACTCGGCCTCATTTTTCACTCACTCATTCAACAAGTTCGATTTACAACTTTGGGGGCCATAAAAAAATGTGAATTTCAAGGAAGAAGAAGGATAGCTAAGGAGAAGTAGGTACCTCTCAAGCATAATAATTCAAAATTTTCTCTTTCCCACACGTGTGAAGTTGTGCAAATGTTGGAAGGGGGCCGAAATTATGTAGTAATGGGGAAGACGAAATTCCACTGTTGGGGGTCAAAACTTTGCAACTAGGAAGTCGAATTTCTGGATTTTTGTTAGGCTAGAGCTGCTGGATAACAAGAGACTACTATATCATCTTGGAAGGTTGACTTGGTGGAAGAGGAAATTATGTTGGTATAGGGTCTTGGTCCATCTTAATCTGAATTACTGAAGGAAGAGTTCTTGACTGGGTTTTCCCCTATATAGGGGTTTTAGCCTTGGATGTCCACCTACATCTGGTGTCTCTACTCTTCATGTTTTGATTTTGATAATTGCTTAATGAAACAAAGATAAAAGAAGTTCAAGAAAGTTAATAAGCACATAAGAATATCACAAGTAATTATCAACATAATAAAATATTTCTACCTTCTTTATTTTCTAACATGGTATCAGAGATTAAGGTGAAAGAAGGAAGGAAAAAGGAAGCTTGAAGGTCTATTGAAGAAAAGAATCAAGGAAAGGTCGTTAAAGGGGATCGTATAAGGGTATAAGTCTACCATCTATAGGAACAATGACACACTCAATGAAGGCAGGAAACAAACTAGAAGGAGCCTCCAACTATAGGGCCTGGAAAAAGAGAATAGATTTGATTCTCAAAAAGAATAAAGTCTTATACCTTGTTCCAGGAAGAGCCAAGAAGCTTACTGATGAATCAAGTAATGCAGATAAAGTGAAGTTTAGAGAACTTGAAATTGTGGCTATGAATCTAATAGTAGATGGAGTTGAAGATAACTTAATTCTATACATATCAAACATAAATTTCACTCAAGAAATGTATGAGACTCTCTCCAAGTTACTCACAATCAAGAACATTGGTCAAATAGAAAGCCTCAAGAATGAACTAAGAACTGTCAAAATGACAAATGATTATATTTTTTCATCATACTTTATAAGGATATCTAGAATCGAGGATTAACTCCATGTAATAGATGAAATTGTCCTGGAAAAGGAGTTAGTAAGTACTGCTCTTCTAGGACTACCTAATTCTTGGATTTCCTTTGCATCAAGACTCAACAGTTGGAAGGATATTTCAACATTTTAACAAACGTGCAATGCATGTAGCCAAGAAGAAGCCATAATATCGATGGTGAACGATAAAAAGGATAATGAAGAAGGGACCACCTCGAATGCTTACTTTGCTCATCACAAAAAGGGAATCTTCAAGAAGCTCAAGGGAACAAAGAAGAAAATGGACCTCTCCAAGGTTGAATGTTACAATTGCCACAAGTTGGGACACTACCAAAGTCATTGTCCTGAGAATCCAAGAAATAAGAAAAGAAATAGGGATCAATCAAATGTTGTTAATGAAGGACCACCAAAGAAGAATAAGATGGAAGAAGAATCAGAATTGAAGGACTTATACTACTAAGTCCTCCCTTACACATATCCTCCTTTAGTCTTCTATTATATGTTTTGAATTGTTTTCATTTATGTTTTAATCTCTAGAATTTGTAGGTCTAACGGGTCTTGTTAGACCACCTTTTATTTTGATAAAGTTGTAGGTATCCATCAAGATTAAATTAAGAGGGAGCCCTCACCATTTTACCAAAGATAAGTATCTTACTCGTCTTATATTTTATGTTTGATTTCACTCTTTTATCAAGATGTGTTTGTATTGTATGCTATTAATGTTTCTCTTTATATTTCCTTGGCCAGGAACGCTTGCTAATTGCTCAAGGATCATGGATAAGACTTCAAAGGGTAAACTTGAAGTATGAAAGAAGTTCTATTGAAACCCTTCAAGAATTGATGTCCTACAAGGTTTGTTAAGAAACAACCCAAGATATGTCTTAGCCTATAAGCTTTGTTACAAAGATCTCTTTATATAAGTTATGATCATTCTTCTTCTAAATTGTGCTCTACATTACTAACATTGTTATGTCTAGGGTTTTGAATTATAAGAGATTCTTGTTTGGGTGATTAATCATTAGATTGAATCTACCCTAATTATATTCATTTGTATGGAACCCTAAAATGTTCTCTATAAAACCCTAACCTAAGGGTATGTCGATAGTTATGAAACCCTAGTCTACTTATGGTTAATGATGAAGTCTAGAAATCCTACTCTATGTAGGAATTTACAGGGTAAGTTCCTCAGATAGAACACCAAAGGACACCGCTCACAAACAGATCATAGATCAATACACCAGTATTCTTGACGTGGTTAAAACCCTCAAAGAGGGAAATAGTCCACGGCCTGAGCCAACGGGGCCACTTCAGGCAATTTATTAATAAAAGAAAGAAAATTTACATAAGCTTCTCTCATGAACGGCCACCCTACAAATGACCCTCCATGCTCTTTAAATAGAGATCATGGACCAATTGGGTGTTAAGCCACAGATCCAGTGTCGGTAATATCAAGGACAGAATGAACCATCGGATCACTTCATGTCTAGAACATATCGTGATCGTTGGATTATAAGATACAAAAGTACATAGTAAAGAAACACACTTTACCTAACTCTACACTAGACCAAGTTATACTTAACTATTTCCTATGTGTCGGAATATCCTAATGCTCTCTTGTTTAGAATCTTCGTATTGTTATGATAAAAATCCTATCCTTTTAGGGTTTGTTGTTAATGTTTAAAATGAAGCGCTAGACCTTTAGGGTTTTGTAAATTAGGGTTTATGACCAAAATCCTTATAATATCTATAGTGAGATCATAAGAATGGATCCCTAGGTGTATGTTTGTTTGTCTCATCAAAACCCTTACCTAGTCAAAATTGTTGTATGTCTAACTTTAATGTATTGATATTTGTGCCTTGGGTTTTCCTAGTAGATATTGTTGTCATATGCTTGTGCATGATTATGAAATCCTAGATATGCTAACCTAATTGTTGATAAATTCTAGGGTTTGTAACTAAGCCCTAGTAGAAGTTTGATATTCTAGGATATGATGATATTGTTTTTGATATGATGATCAAATCTAGGGTTTGCAACAAACACTAGTATAGTCTAAATTGTATAGTAGAATTGTTATTTGATTGAATTGTTGATATCTAAGTCTTTGTGTCTCTAAGATGGAATCTAGGGTTTGTAATGGATCATAGTAGAATCTGTCATAGAGTTTTTAAAAATAATATTGAGACCTTAGATAAAATGAGACTGATCTAGATTGCTTTATGTTGTAGTCTAGGGTTTGTAACAAAACATTAACAAGAAGTTGAAGTTTAGAAGTATGTGTCTCTTGTTGATTATTTTAGGTATTTGATGTCTAAAGTATTTGATTGTTTTAATTATATGGACATAATTTTGATATTTTTAACTTCATGCTTCTCTATATGTGTGTGTGTGTGTGTGTGTGTGTGTGTGTGTGTGTGTGTGTACTTGCTATTAAAGTTTTGTAGGTACACATTGTTACACAGTAATTTGTCACCATTGGTCACCGTCCCTGTTACCCCTGTTTTCGTACATTAGAGGATACATTCCGGGACCTGTGAGCAGTGACATAGCCTAAAAACACTTGCATTATGTTCCCCTGAGTATGTACTTCATGTTCCCTGAAGACACCTTCTGCAAATTACCCCTGAAAAGTGCCCTTTTTCCATTGGCGCAGGTACACAGTGTCTTATCCGCGCTAATCACTGAGATCCTCAAAAAGGGGCGCGCCCATAGGCACTCTGTCCTAGAACAACACTCGTGCCAACTAAGTTTGGTAATGATTTTTGGCAAATGCGCACCCATATGTTTTTTCCTTTCAGATCATGAAGTCTTTTGAGGGAAAAAATCCATCTGATAGAGGTCGAGAGTCATCATCTATCCTTGACATCTATCCTCAGTAGCTTTTCGCAGATATCCACAATGGGCGTCCTGGTGCATTGAATCTTCCTCCCTTCTCCATTTATAAAAGTCTGTCCTCATGCATTAGACAGGCTAGTTCTAGGAGTTCTAGAGTAATGCTAGTTGTGATTATGCTTGTATGGAGTGATAGTAAGAGTCTTGAAGCATAGGGAGGTTATGCTGTCGGAATCCTGAGAGAGAGAAGGTCTATTGCAAGGCATACATAGTTGTTCGCCCAGCCAGAGAATAGGTTCAACGTCAGAACCTTGGTTGTATCATTCTCTGCCTATTATTCATTAATAAACGACTTCTATTATGGTTCCAATCTCATTGCCTATTATGATGTTTGATTTATTTCCTTTCTGACTGAAATATAGTTGTACTTTGGTGGATTTTATGCTTGTAGTTGTCTCGGTCTTTGCATGTGCAGGTGTCCGTTCGCGAGGATTGCTAGGATTGTGACCTGCTGAAGCAAGGGAGCCGGAGGGTCAACTCTACTTCGACATTTGCGTTGGATTCCAGGTTGGTCTTCGTAATCCACCTTTTAGTATACAACTAGGAACTTGCATAGCAGCGTGAATTGATTGTTGCTAGACCCATTTTGGGCTAGTGGGATCGCCTCTGTCCGCAGAGGGGATTTACCTGTTTAACAGAGCTTATTAATGGTTACGAAACATTGTTTCCACAATAATTTTTTTACTCTTTCGTGCTGGAGGCACTATTTACAAAAAGTACTCCTTGACTGAAATGGTTAAGCGGTTCTCTCGAGCATCACTTTCTACCTTTTCGTGCTTGAGAGACACAAACATACGAAAAGGGCCCCTTTGGAGTTTTCTTTTCCATGTCTTTTTCAAACTCTTTAAACATGAAAAAGACTTTGAGTTTTACCTATGCTGGACTCATTAAACCTTGACAACATTGGACTCATCGCCATGATGAGATTCGAGCTTCTCCTCCCTAGGCTTGTTAAAATTTCACTAGGTTGGATTTGTCCAAAGGACAAACTTATATTGCAAGCATATGCTATCCCCTTCAATATTGTGTTTCAAAAATAATTGGGGTACTCATCAGCAATGGTGGGGGAAAAATTTGGAAAATTCTGTTGATTACCCACGACAGCTTGTCACTCTTGAACATCAACACTTTTTTCTTCTCGCTGGGTTTGGGATATCCTCATGCCATTATTGGCCTTCTAGGATTTCGGTTCTTCGTTTTGCCTCATTCCATTTGATCCCTATTGTCTCTGCATGACCTTCAATCCCTTGGTACCAAAATGCTGCCACATTCTAGAGTCATGTCACTGATATGTTCAAGAGCTTAATCTTTCTGTAGTTTGTACCCTTACATCCTCCTCTGATTCTCTGTTGCATCCATCTACATCTTGTTCCTTTGTCTCGCATTGTTGATGTGGGAAACACTATGGCCCTCCTGCAACGAATCGCGTCTTGTTGACATCAACTCATTATCCAGGAATTTGATCTAGATACTCCTTTTGGGTACCTTGGAGCTTGCATGCCTCAATGACAAGTTCTTCGCATTTGATGATAGACTTGCATTATTGGTCTTCGATCAGGTGATTTCACAAGTGTTCAACTCTAGATCATTCTTCATACTTCGTGGATTGTACTAGCAATAACTTGAGAACCATTGACATTATTGGTGGTCTCTCTCACGCTTGTTAACAGTTCACATCATTGGTTGGTAATCAAGTGATTTTCTAGTATGCTTGAATTCAACACATTTATTCACATATTATAAATTGTACGATGGATAGGTTGGGATTCAAGACCCTGGGCTCAGATTACACAAGTCTAGGTTGCGTGGATTATTTACACATGACTCTTTTGATTGGATGGTTGTGACCATACCTAAGTCTTTCTAGATGGCTGCGACCATACTTGTGTTTTCATATGGTCTTTTCAACTAGATGGCTGCATCCATACCACAAACCAGTTCTATTTGTCTTTTGGGTGGCTATGCCCATAGCTCGACTACATGTACTTCTTTCACTATCAGAGATATTAGTTGAAATAATGTCTGCAGGTTCTCCACCATAGTTTTCCGGTTCATTTATGGTTTCGTAAAGCATTTCACCCCTCCCACTCTCTTGGCCTTCATGCTTTAGGGGGCATCTGTTACATAGTATTTTGTCACCGACATGTATCCCTTGATCCTGAGTCAAGTCGGTCTTTGAATGGCATCTGCTCTATGTCATACATCAAAATATGTGTCCACATCTTCCATATCACTCAAGAAGATTAACCATGCTCATTTAAATCCTGGAGTTGACCCTTTTTACCTATGTTTCAAGATCGTCGCAGGACATCAGTATCCTACCTGTGACGATGGCTCCAAGTCAACTAGAACCTCGTGACACCATTGCAAGAGTACATCTGTTCTCAGCGACGGATGGATTTTAGTGATCATTGCATGTCATAAGTATCATGCTTGCGATGATATCCTAGAATGCACTAACGCCTTACGACGTCATCTTTGAGTCTCAGTGTTTGACTTGCAATGACCCAGATATGGCGAATTAGTTCAAACATAATGCTTCTGGGTGGTTTTGGAGCTGGTTGTTGGGTCAAGGAAGTTTTCCTCTCCCCATTTGAGATGGTGGTTCCACCTTTTGAGTAGCCTCCCTTGAAGATAAGCTTCCTCTCCCCTCATTTATGGAGGCTTCTCCTCTTATAAAAGCATCCTCCATGACTATCATCAGCTAGTTCCTAGTTCAAAGTGCATAGGGAGTGCTAGTTGAGTTTTTGGTGTGCTAGTTGATAGCTTACAGTTTGGATTGCCTTTCATGTTGTGAGAGTGTAAAATGGTTTTGTAAGAAGGAAGTCTTAGTTTCATACTTGGGTTTTTGGGTGTGAGAGAGACTCATCAATATTTCTGTGAGACTTTTGAGAGTGAATGCTTATGGAGACATACAATCAGACCCTTCAATGAAACTTGCGACGTTAAGGCATGGTTGTAAGCTTTACTATTGTTTCCATTAATACAATCAATGGTTATTTCTTATATCATGTATGAAATGTATGTTGATAGCTTATGGTTCCTTGACTCTATAAGTAGATAGTTCATTGTTGTGCTCTATTACGTGTTTTGTCATTTTATTATGTTGTTTCAGGTGCATCATTCATTAAGGAGAAGAAAGTGATCGCTGAAGTGACGTGATGAAGACTTCATCAAACACTAGTTTAAGGTAGGCCTCTTGTACGAGAACTATTTAAGGAATTAGCTATTGTTCTTGTCTTGCTATGACTAGACCCACTCTCGGGCTAGAGGGGTTGTCTCTGTCCACAGAGGGAACTTTTCTGCATCACAACCCCAGTTTGTAATGTGATGGAAACGACACCTGTAATATTTGCGCTGCAAGGGGGGTCCCGGGGGGGGGGGGGGGTGGCTCCGATCTTTGGGAGCCCCCAGCGTGGGATTGGGGGTAGTGCCCCTGAATCTTAAAATAGATGTAAAATTGCCTTGTAAAATGTTGTAATTTTGTAATCAATCTAAGCTATTCATTAGGCAGAGATTTGACGGTAGAAGTTATGTTTAATCTAGGGTTTTTTGCCCTAAAAGGAAACCCATCACTATATATGAAGGAATTGTATTGCGTCTATGTAGATCTGTATTCTGAGTGAGAAAGAGAGAAGAGATTGTGTGAGAGTGAAGAGGGAATTAAAATAGATCTGCTGTAGGTTGTATATCTTCAGTTTGCTCAATAATATAAAAGTAAGGATTGGCTATTTCTCCATGGACGTAGCCCAAATTGGGTGAACCACGTATATCTGTGTCTCTCTTGATTTATTTGTTTTTTGTGTTTATATTTATGCAATATATTTTATGTGTTCCATTGCTTTGTAATATATAATTTCTTAACATTTTGTTGAATGTTTACATGAAAGATATTGATTTTATCCAAAAGAGGTAACCTCTTCTTTTGATTGAGATTTAAAGTATAAAGAAGACGCATTCTATGAAGTTTTCATTGGCCCAAAATCATCATTTAATGAATCTAGACTAGAGAGAGCATTAAACTAAAAAATAATGATTCATGTTTAAGGAACCAAAAGCAAACAAATCATCATAAGTGAAAGTTAAGTTGTTCTTGTTATTATTTGCAACAACAATAATTCTATTTTCCTTTTCTAGTTTTATATCAACCCCAAATTTTCATAACATCGTGCAAAATTAATTTAAAGTCCCAACCTATATAATGATTTATATAAATATAGAGAGAGGACTTGAACTATTGCGTAATCATTAAAATTGAGTGATATCACAAGATGACTGGAAATCAAATATAAATTGACCATGATCCAAATTGCCTATGTATATCCCATGTCTGCTTACCAATTTACCGCATTAACATAAGCGATGCTTTGAAATGAAAATTTCACATTTGAATTAGAAAAACATTATGAATCAAAAAACATCATGTACATTGTTAGGTCCTGTTGTGCTATACAACAACCCCCATTTCATAAAATTTTTCTTTCTATCTATAATATGAAATGGGTCCCTTTTAAACATAGCTGTGTGAATAAAATTGGTATCAACTCATCATTACAAAATCCTTGATCAAAAGGTCCAAAGGAAATGTAATATTATAAACCTTTTGAACAAATATGAAATCGGTCTTATGAATAAATATAAAATTCTTTATTATTGCAATAAAGAGATTGCAAGATCGCATATCGCAACAACAAGGAAAGCATAATATAAAGACCCATTGATTTACCCCAATCCGAAAAGTGAATAACTATCGGTTATCGGGAAAGGCGAGCATCAAATATAACAAAAGGCCCTCCCACTATTTCTCCGATGCGATATCGTTATCGTCAATCAGGGGATGTAACGCAGCGCATGTTAAGACACCTTTAAAATCTCCCGATGCGAAAAGGTGTATCGCTATCGGGGATCGGCGATTTTTGCAATAACATAAAGGTTACGACCCGAGCACATCTTCGATTGCGATCCGATAAATCAAGGCGCGAGTTTCAAAATAGATTTAAAAGGCTTGCATGCATTATTTTGGATTATTATTAAAAGCCTTCCCGTTCCCGATAGCGATTTACTTGTGATTATATGCCAAAAAACTCAAGCCACGCTTGAATGAATCATTCGGCATATAAACAACATGATGGGTATTTTAAATGATTGATAGGTTAAGCGGCCAATTATTGAAGCAGTTATGCCGAGATCTTCCCTGAGATTGTATCTGCGGCAATATTATTTTAATCTTTCATTACTCGCTAATTGATATAATTCTTTCATATTGGCTCACACCACCTATTCTCTGTATCACGTTCATTTTATTCCTTACGCAGAGCTCCACCGAAACAACAAGTTCAAGCCAAATGGGAAAGAAATCCAAGAGATCCGGGGTAGCAGCGGCTCCCGCAGTAACAGTGCAATCCACCACTGATCTAGGACCAAGAAAAAAGGGATTGATTTCAAACACTACGTGTCTTGGCCTTGGAAACACAAGCTAGCAAAGCATATATAATCTAATTGAAGCAGAGGAGCCTGAAACAATATCAGTACAAGCTACCGCAGATTCAACTAGAAATTGAGAGGCTTCCCTGAAAGATTTAGCTGACTCATATCTACACCGAATAGCAGCTCGTGAAAAAATTCTTCCATACACTGATGTAGTACGATGGGTAGTAGAGGAGATCCCGGTTTTAAACAGAACATTTTGCACAGTTGACGGAAGGGTCTTCGGCTCATTTCAGCCTGATGACTTAAGGAAAATGTATTACTTGCCTGAACCTCAAAAGAAATACAATAAAGCCTTTCTTGAGAAGTTCGGAAGTGAGAATGAAATTGAATCGACCCCAATTCAGGAGTGGATACAGAACCCTGCAAGGCACAAACACTAATCTTCAGGTAAGTACTATGTAGATTCATTATGTTCTCCTTACTGTTATGCCGGGGCAATGATGTGTAGAATTTGGGGATTACATGATACTGCAAAATTCACTATTGAAATGGTTCCTTTAATGGAAGCGGCAGTTAACAGTGAAGTAATGGATTGGGGAAATATATTGTTATATAAATTAGCCACTGCAATTCTTGAGTTTAGAAATAAAACTCGTGTGACCGATAGGTCTATTCCTCCATTTTATTTCAGTGCTTATATTTTAGATACTCTTTATTTCAATTCTGAATTTCCTGTATTGGGGTGGAGATGGACTTTACAAGACCCCATGCCAATTCACATTTATCACCAAAAGTTGTGGAAAGCACACTATAAGGACCACTTGTACCAAATCTGTAATGGTTTTATGTTGCCTATTTACTATGCCATTTTTGATAAGCATGCCCCAAAGATTTCTTCGGAAGCAAAGATTGACCTAACTGCTGTAGGAAATTGGTTTGGGGAGGATAAGTTCACATACATAAGGGTTTTTGGTAGCCTTGCAAGACCTCATGTCCTTCCTCTATACATACCTGACAAGCTGTTAGCCTGAGAATTGGCCTATCAAATTACAACCGCAAGAACATCCAAGACTCTTAGGATTTCAAAAAAGCAGGCTTGGCCTACTTTTCCTTTGAAATGCAGTGTTTATACTTTGCACAACTACAAACATGCGGAGAAGGAGGCAGAGAAAATAAACATGCTCAACCTTGCAACCATTCCTAATAGGCAATTCGATCCAAGGAAAGTTTCCTATAACGTGCTTGAACAAGCCAAACTTACAAGGTTTGATCATGAGAAAGATGATTTTGATGACTTGTTTTCTTCGGCAGAGTCATTATTCCAGGTACAAGCGCTGGCCAAAATGAGATATAATGATGAAAGGCTAGTAGAATTCAATAAGCTCAGAGAGCAGAGGTTGCAAACTCTACCTCTGGACTTATTAGCTACTACCCCGATAACACAATCAAGCAAGCCTGAACAACAAATCCTTGACAAACCTCCTGTTGTAGGAAAAATTCTCGAAAGAGGAAAAGAAAAAGAGCAGGAGAAAGAGTAGAAAAAAGAACAGGATAAGGGCAGTGAAAATATCAATGTGGATACTCAGATTGATCCTAAACTACTTCAAGAATGCCATCAATTTGACTCCATTATAAGCAATCTGGAAGGTCGAAAAGGTGCCAATACACCCAAAGTAACAGATGGACAGGATACAACGTCAACAATGGTTCTGAATGAAGGAACCAACGGCCTACCCCCTAACACGGATTTAGAAATGATTCCAAAAGATCCCTCCGATCAAATTATTTTGCAGGTGGAGGACATACCTCCATTAGATGTCTTTTACAGTCCAAAACACAGGGCTGTAGTGAAAAGACAAAGGAAAAGGAGAAGACTTGATCAATCTTTCCTGTTTTCAGCACAAATAGAGATAACTAATGTAGTGTGGAAAGAAGAGTTTAACCCTTCCGATGACCTAACAAAGCTTTCTCAGTATGCCGAAGCTTATTCGGTAGCCACTATGGACAAGGCATCGGAAGTAAGTAATCTACTTAAAGAAAAGGACCAAGCCATTGTTTCATTGCAATCACAGGTGTCCGAAGCACAACAGAAAATTGAACAGTTGGAACAACACAATAGCAATTAAACAATCAATTGAATAAGCAATTGCTTGAAGAGAAACAGAGAATAGACTCAAGCACAATACAAAAGCAAAAAGAATTATCCAAAGCATTGGCCAGATTAAAGATAATGAATGAACTAATGATGAAAATGAAAGATGAGCAAATCACTCAGCTGTCATTTCAAATAGAGAAGTTCAAGAGTCTTCCGCAACCTATAGATTTCCGGTCCGAAGCGCTACAGATTAACAAAGCATTGGTTACACAGTTAAGACTGTTATTTCATAACATTTCTCTGGTTGAGCCCCTTTGTGATATAACGACATCAATAGTTGACAAATCAGTCGATGCTAGGCAGGATTTGGAACAGGCCGATGAGACTCTGACAAACTTTCTTGCTTGGCAAGACACCAATGAAGGGCAGGCAACAAATCTACCCAAAATCCTAGAATCACACAAGGAGATCCTTTTCTTAGAATGGTAGTCACAGTTGATGAAAGCAGAGAGAGAGGTTTCTAGATGTAGATTATCTACAAGTAATTTAATTGAGCTAATCAATAACACTTTTTATCTGTCTAACATGATTTCACAATGTACCCCAGGTAAATTGCTGTCAGCTAAGACATTGGAGCAAGCATGCAATCAAGAGTTGGAGAAGAATGGAAGATTAATCACTGGCATCCAAAGTTTAACTTGGGATACCTATTGGTTTTTCTTAGTAAAACCATACAGTCAAAGGGCTGCCCTCAAATGTTTAACTGATGCGATCAGTTGTATCATTCCCAAAATCCATCATGCCACATACTCAACTCAACTCCATTCTCGTCTCAGTCGTCCCCCAGAATTGAAAGCGATGCTTGCAATCTGCCAACTCAAATCAAAAGGAGAACAACCGAAACAATGAATCATGCTGCCGACTACCAACAAACCTATTGTGGAGGTGATACTCAAGATTTAGTTGTACCAATTAATAGCATTTTATTTTTGTAGTTAGTTATTTTAATTAGTATTTATAGACCTTTTCATGCATTTAGAAAGGGTCCTCAGTTTTTGTATAAAACTCAAACTTGGAAGTTGCACTATTGTATTTTTGGTATAATTTTTAATAAAGACTGGGCCAGTATTCCAAATTCTAACGAAGAAAATCTTTGATGGGATGTGCAATATTGCCTTGATGTGAAAGTATTTCTAAGTTGGAAAAAGGAATTTGAATGCGATTGATATCGGGAATGATTCACAACACATATGGTACTATTATCTATGATCTTGTCTCATTCTTTCATGTGAATCGTCATTTGATTACTCTTGCTATCATTGGATATATGTATGTGTTTTCAACAACAATCCTTATATTTTTCAGTATTGAATGTTTAAGGAATGTTATTCTTTTAGTCATATATGTATCAGTGATATATTAGTGATAAGTGTAATAATGTTTTAATGATTACTTTGTTCAACTACTTGAACAAAGTAATTACCATATGAATGAATGTCTTTGTTTACCAATAGAGTCATCTATATGCCTGTTTGTGGATAAAGATTATCAAACGTTACACTAAAAACATAAATTTCCCAGGATAGGATAGTTATTCATATTTTTACTTTTATATTAAATCATTCATCCATTACCATTTTATTAGAAAACCACTCATTCATCCATCCCATTTTTATTCATCATTGCGAAACTGGTCCCATTATTTCCAGTCGGAGTCACCACACCAAATGGAAAAGGAGCTGCATTAAGGTCCAGACCAGGTGGTTTTCCCCGATATTGTTGCAGCGATTTTCGAGGCATCAACAGGTCCCTATAATAATAGTGTAGCCCCTTATTGTTAGTGTATCCCCTTTATTGTTATTGTTGTGCCCTTGTAGCCCCCATATTGTTATTATTGTGTCCCATAGAAGACCACTATTATTATTATTGTACCCTTACATTATTATTGTTATGTAGGCTCTAATTATATTGTGACCCCTTAGACACCTATATATAGAAAGGAAGTTTTTTCATTTGAATCATCAAAGAATTGTTCATTCATGTAATTTAAAGGAGGTTTCCCCCCCTAAGAGGATAATTTTTAAGTCATTGATTTATCTATTTGTGAGCTTGAACGTTTAGTATCAAAGCTTTCGATTTTAGGGTTTCACTACTTCAAACAAGTCATCGTGGAATTTCCACTATAACTATTTTTATACGAATCTTCAGAAGCTAAAATTGAAGGCAAAATCTTGGTGAACTGTGTGTACAAATTTCAGATCTTGTCTCACTATATTTTCAGAGATATGATCCAAGGAAGTTAGGGTTTTTGCAGGCTCCAAAATTGCATCTCAAACAGGTGACCTAGGGAAAATTGTTATAAGTTTCTCTTTGAACATTAGATTTGAATTTCGTAAAAGAGACAAAAAGAGGACAAATTGGGTTTTTTTGGGTATCATTTTCAGAGCCAAAGGTTGAAACAGTCACACGTGGTACTCCATACAATTTCACTCTACGAAATTAGTCTATAATCAGGCCATCATGGGAGATTGGGAATAACCCTTTCTTGAAGAATCCAATCTTGGTCTGAATTTTTGGGCTTGAAATAAGACTTAGAGAGATACTATAGGACGGAATTTCAGACCTTGAATATTCACATTTATAGAGATATAATAGCGGAAATATCTAGCTCTTACAAAACAAGAAAAAGGTGTGTAATTTTTAAATTTGGTATAACTTTTGTTTGAAAATCAGTTTGAAGTGATTCAAAGGGAATAGTGAAGCATAGATATCATTGTTTGATTTCAAAATGCCTACAAGAAAGAAAATGGACACACCTAGTAGGAAACTAGAAATCACTTCTATGACACATGAAGAAGAGGAAGGAATGCAACATGATATATCAAAATTACAAGACCAAGTGAAACAAATTTCGCTCATGCAAAGAGTAACCGAAAATGAAATGGAAGCTAAGATGGATGGTTTAAAAGAAGAAATGGAAGGTTTGAAGAAAGATTTGACAAATTTTCTACAAGAAATGCTTCCTAATGACGAAAAGGTATTAGATGAAACTCATGATGAGAACATTAGAAATGTTAATCATGATTCCATAAAATCTAACATTGGATTGAAGACCCATCATATTCCAAAGAATGATATGAGAAAGTTTGATGGCAAGGATCCGATATGTATGTTGTAGTATACCTAGGGGGGATAGTATGGGGTACAGAATGAGGTACCCAAGGGAATAATGTAATAATGGGATGGGCCATAGTTAATAAATAAAGTGGTTAACTCACATCATGTAAGGGACCACAAGTAGTTAGCAATAATGTGATAAGCCTATTGTAGTAGATATATGGTATTGAGAGAACCATGGTAATGACCCATGGTATTGTATGTATGAATCATATATAGAGGCTAAATACTTCCCAATGAGGGGTGTCAATGAATATTGTATTTGAAAGCATATGGCTTGTGGAGTGTTCTCCTTTCTTAAGGAGTAGTTGTATGGTGTTGCCCTACCTTAAGGGTTTTAATCAATAAAGAGAAGCATTTCTATATTCCTATCTTGTTATTTCTCAGTATATTTGTATTCTCATATATTTGCAGTTCAGTTATATTACAAGTGGTTTTAGAGCACTTTCTTGGGCAAAGTGGAAAGATTTTAATTTTTAATTTTGTGGGCATTTTTTCGGATGGTGAGTTGGAAGATCAAATCTGAAACTTCTGGTGAAAAATTTGCAAAAAAAATTATATATTTGGATATTTTGCAAAAGAAATACCCAAATTCAAAAATAAAATTGGCCGAATCAGAGTCTGGATGAGGGAGATATTGTTCATTTAAAAATCAGCTGTGTTGTAGAAATTTTTCTGACAAAAATTCATGGACGTCAAATCTCCAGTAACTTTTTATAGTTTTTGTGGTGAATTTTGAGAATATAATTGCAGATCTGGGATCCTCTTGAAAAATTACCCAAATAAAAAAAATAAATCGGCCGAATTGGAGTCCGGATGAGGGAGATATTGCTGATTTAAAATCAGCTCTTTTTTCATATTTTTTTGTGACGACAGGACAGTTGCAGTGCAAATATGAAATTCAAGAGTTCCTAGATCAGGATTTCTATCACATGGGAAGATGAGAATGGTTGTTCCATTTCCAAAAAAAGTTTATAATAGGGATTCTGAGAAATATTGGCCGAACCGTGGCCATTTTAAATTTTCGCCAAGTAAGTGAATTTTTTTCAAAACCCTCTTCATGGCTTCTAGCAAGGATTTGTTTTACAGATAAAGATAATGGTCCCACTATTGAAGAATTCATAAAAGATCTTAAGAGAATCTTTTCAAAAAATTGGAAAGTTTTAGTATGGATTGGCTTGAAAGATGAAACTACCATATGGTGGAGCTCACTTGACAACAAGAAGTTGTGCAAACTTTCGGATGTAGAATTTGAAAAACTCCTTTTGGACAAATGGTCTCATGCTACACAACATGAGAATGAAATGAGGAAAATGTTATTTTCTGATGATATCTCCTTATTACAGCTTCATGGATGTATTCAGAAAGAGAATATAATTGTGTCTATCAATCCTAATAGCAAGTATAATTTTGTTAATGTTCATTTGGCTAAAAGATTGCAAATCCCAGCCAAACAAATGGAGCACACACAGGTTAATAATGAGCAGGTGCAAGTTTATAAAGATTTGAAGATTTGTATGGATAAGTATGTATTGCATTTTGATTTTATGCTTCAGATATGGCTAATGTGGATGTTGTTTTGGGATACCCTTGGATGGAATATGTTGGTACTATCAATATTAATGTGTAGAAGAAATTCCTGAAGTTGTGGTATAAAAAGAAGAAAATTACATTACAGGATATTTCCATCAATAAACAGGTAGAGTCCAAGGAGGCTGAAGCAGAAGATGTTGTAGGTACTGACACATCAGATGAAGAATCTGTGGTTGAAGTAATACTGGAAGATAAGAAACAACAGTAGGCACCCCAACATGTACCAGATACCAATTAGACTCAATTAGGTGGTGAATTAAAGCAAGATACACCATTGGTTAAAACTTTAGCATATCACCACCCACGTCACCCAACAAGAAAACAACCAAAACGACGGCAATGAATCAACAACAAGGAAAAAAAATTGAATGGATTTGTCCTATAATGTATGAAATGATGCCAATATACCCAATATCTGTAAATAATCTTAAGAGAATTACAAACACAAAATATAGAAATTATTTTCTTTATTAATCAAAAACCCTTGAGGTAGGGCAACACAATACAATCACTCCTTAAGGAAATATAACACTCCACAAGCCATATTCTTTCCATACAATATTCCTTTGACATCTCTCAATGCGGAGTCTCTAGCCTCTATATAGGCTTCATACATACAATACCATGGGTCTCTCAATACCATATATCTAATACCATGGGCTTATCACATTATTGCTAACTACTTGTGGTCCCTTACATGATGCGGGTTAAACACTTTATTTGTTAACTATGGCCCATCCCATTATTACATTATTGCCTTGGGTACCTCCCTCTGTACCTGACACTATCCCCCCTAGGTATCTGACTTGCAAATATACCTAGAAATAACAAAAGAGAAATAGATAAACTTCAAATCTTTTTTAATATCAAACCCTTAAGGTAGGGAAACACCATACAATCACTCCTTAAAGAAGGAGAACACTCCACAAGCCATATGCTTGCCAATACAATATTCTTTGACACCCCTCAATAGGGAGTCTCTAGCCTCTATATATGATTCATACATATAATACCATGGGTCATTACCATGGTTCTCTCAATAACATATATCTAATACAATGGGATTATCATATTTTTAACTACTTGTGGTCCCTTACATGATGTGGGTTAACCACTTTATTTACTAACTATGGCCCATCCCATTATTACATTATTCCCTTGGGTACCTCCCTTTGTACTCCATACTATCCCCCTTAGGTATACTACATATGTTTTGGGTTCATGTGGTGGGTTTCATCAAGGGTGTTGATGACCAAATTATGGTCTAGGTTTGGGTTATAATTTTGCTTGCAAGTATGCCTCAACAAAGGAGACAACTTCGCTGAGGTGGTAACCAACATGGGCAGGTTGCAAAATGAGAAAGAAAATATAATTCATCTATCAAACATTCTGTGAGCATGGAGAGAGAGGGTGACGTTTCCTAGGAATAGGGCCACTCCCTGGAGTATGTATACCTTCTAGTCACTTTGGAATTGCTAGCTAAGAAATTGAGAGGCATCTAGGCCAACCTAGATATCCTCACGGAGCATAGATACGAGGATAGGAATGAATTAGTGGCATATATGATCCAGATTTAAATAGGAACACAACAAATTATAGATATAACCATAAATATAGAGATGCGATAGAAATAAAACTTCATTTCATTAATATCAATTACTAAAATATGCTTACAAATAGAATGGAAAGAAGACTAGCTCGGGCGATGGTATCTTAACTCTGAGACGAGATGTGGTGGCTACATGCCTTTGAACTAAGTTACAATGAGGCTCAAGGGATTTTTTTTATTATTGAACAATAAGAGAAAACCCTAAACAACCAAAACCCTAACCTGAGGAGATGCAACACCAAGAGTTTATGGGACCCGTTGGGGTTAGTTGGGCAAGCAACTTCCTGGGGTCATAACTTGGTCATATTATCTTCGTTTGATGGATATGATACCTTGTTGGAAAGATCTCTCCAAGAAATACAACTGCTGGTGAAATTTCCATAACAATCATCGTAGTCATTTTGCTAAAAAAATGTTGTTTAGGACCTCAAAACAAATCCAAAAGTTCAAGACCCAAAAAACTGCCAAAAAAATAGTAGACTGTGCTAGAATTAAGGAAACTGAAAAATTGAAAGAGACAGTGGTGGGGGTCTAAGTGGGATAGATGGGTGGCCACTAACATCCACCTGGATCATTCCTCCCTCCTTAGGTAGCAATGGTCCCCATTACATTGAGTGCCTTAATGAAATGGGGAAACTTCCGCTGAACTTAGTCCCTGGTGAGATGTTCTGCAATCTTTGATGTGTCCAGTAATGGTGGGAAGCATGGTTGAGGGTGGTCCATATTGAACACTCAGTGCAAGCTAAGGAATGGGGGAATGTTGTTCTCTAAAGCATTGCTTCCCACAGCCTTGGTAATGGTGTAAGGACCATATCAGAGTGGTCTGAGCTTCTAATGGGCTCTTGTAAGGCATTCTTTCTACAAATGCAACCAGAATTTATTGCCCACCTGAAACTTGTTTGGCTCCCAATGTTGATCATGTCACTTCTTGTACTTGGCATTTCCCACAATGGAGTGACGATATATCAGCCCGTTAGGAAGAGGTTCTCTAGGAGTCAGATTGAATGAATGCTTGACCTGACAGTGCAATGGTACCTCTATGGGTGAGGAGAAGATGTCCCTATATTCTTTCATGACCATATCCACCTACTTAAGCTGCATGGAGGAACCCTTTCCAGGGGCCATGGATGTGGCTACAATTTTCCCCTTACTTTGAGAGTGAACCAGAAAGAAAATAAATTTCCTAGTCTATGAGATG
Organism: Pinus taeda; assembly: GCA_000404065.3. Taxonomy (NCBI): domain Eukaryota; kingdom Viridiplantae; phylum Streptophyta; class Pinopsida; order Pinales; family Pinaceae; genus Pinus; species Pinus taeda. The sequence goes on from APFE030310176.1 coordinate 60,884, forward strand.
ATCTTACTGCATTTCTTGGCAAAGATTAAAGAAGTGGCAGTAGGTGGGGCTACCTCGGGTATCCTGTATAACATATTACCAAAAAAAATAATCACAGAGAGAGGTCTAGCCTCATAGATAACATGTCACTTCCACAAGTATGGTTGTCCTAATAATACACCACAAATGTCGAGATGAGCAACATCACACAATACCTCATCTATGAAGGGCTTGATGTTGTAGGGAAGGCGACACTACTGGTTGACTCGGAGATCTTGTTCTTGGTGAATCCACCCAATGTTGTACGAATGCGGGTGTGGTATGGTCAGTAGGCCCAATCGGTTCATGACCTATGCTGAAATTAGATTCTTTTGGTTGTCATTGTCGACAATGAATTGCAGTGGTGAACCCTTCACCCACATTTGTGAGTGAAAATACACTCCCCCTCCTCTGGATCTTTGGGCTTATTCTTTTGGATCTTAGCGGTGGCAACAGTGGCGCTAGGCTTCACGTCAATAATTTTCTTCCCTTTATCATTCCTCTTATCGAGTTCTGACTTAGGGTCAGAACATGCATCTGATTCTAAAGCCTTCAACTTGGCCACCAGTGACTGCTTTCCTCGACACTCAATTCTGTTGTGAGTGGTGATCTTATGGAATTCACACCACTTTCCTGTGTCCTTCTTTGACTTCGCGGGGGGTGTTATTTTCTTGCATCTTTGACGGGTTTTCTTGGGTCACCCCGCCTTGGCTTTGTCCTTTGCTTTTTGGATTCACAGATCCAAAGTCTTGCTTCTTTTGTTTAAACTTCTACTCGATCTTGACATTGTATTGGTATGTTGTGCCAAGCGAGGAGATATCCAGGAACTCCATCTCATCCTCGATGTACCGGTGTAGGCAGTCGCGATATTTGAGTACCAAATTCTGCTCAGAATCCTTGATACCCAACTTTGTGCAAAGGCTATGAAAAATATTTGAAAACTCTAGCACGTCTTGGTCCCTTCCCTACCACAATGTGGTCCACTTTATGTATTTATCCTCATAGCTTCCAACAGGGTAGTACTACTCCTTGATGGAATCCCGAAATGAATTCCAAGTGGGTGTGGCTGAAAACAGTGAGGTCATACTTTAATCCTTTTGCTCACAGTAGGTTTCCCACTAGGCGTTGACGTGGGGGGCAACTTTAAGAAGTGCAAAAGTGATCTTTTCCCAGCTCGAAAAATCATGAACAGAAAAATATCCTTCTAACATATTTAACCATTTATCTACAACATCTACATCTATCTGATCCTCAAATATGGGAATGTCAAAGTTAACTTGTACCTTAAATGGTGTGGCGCTTCTAGAGTAGTTGCTGGAAGTAGATGCATCGCCCCTGGGTAAGCATTGAAGGATCTGGGAAAAGTTGTACATCATCGCATTCCTTTATCACTCGAGGGTTTCTTAGAGCAAGATTTTTATAGGATCTCCTGCCCCCGCATCTTTCTTTTCATCTGTCATGGGAGGCCATCAGGATTTGTGAGGTTGGCCTTGCAAAGGTTCAACTAGTTCAAGCCCTAACTCCTTATATCCCGACCTTGTTGGGTACATGCAAAGAAAAATAGAGGAGCAGACCGCTTTGATTCCACTGATACATATTCAAACAAGAATGCAAAAAATTACATAAATAACCATAAATATAGAGATGCAATAGAAATAACACTTCATTTCATTAATATCAAATACTCAAATATGCTTACAAACAGAATGGAAATAATAATAGCTCGGGCAATGGTAGCTTATCTCTGAGAAGAGATGTGGTGACTACATGCCTCTGAACTGAGTTATAATGAGGCTCAAGGGCCTTTTTATTATTGAAAAATCAGATAAAACTATAAACAACCAAAACCCTAACTCGAGGAGATGTAACACCAAGAGGTTATGGGCTCCAATGGGTTTAGTTGGGTAACCAACTTCTCGGGGTCAAAACTTGGTCATATTATCTTCGTTTGACGCGTATGATACCTCGTTGGAAAGATATCTCCAAGGAATACAACTACTAATGTGATTTCTATAGCAATCATTGTAGCCATATTTCCATAAAAACGTTGTTTAGGGCCTCAAAACTATTGAGTATGGAGCATGATTGTTTAGAGGTCTTTGTTTCAGCCGGATTTATACCCTAGGAAGTTTGTA
>APFE030310176.1:70338-89247 GCA_000404065.3 Pinus taeda
AAAATTTCCTTGTAAAAGTATAGTAATTTCTAGTCAATCTGGGCCATTCATTAGGCAGATGATCTAACGGTAGAACTTCTGTTTAGTTTAGGGTTTTTTGCCCTAGAAGGCAACCCCCTCTCTTTGTATGAGGGCATTGTATTTGAGGCTATGTAATAGATGTGTATTCTCTAAGTGAGAAATAGAGAGGTGAGACTGTGAGAGAAAACAGAGGATATTGCAGCAGATCTGTTGTAGGTTGTGTCTCTTCATTTTGTTGGATAATAGAAAGGAATGACTGGCTGTTCGGGGTGGACGTAGCCCAAACTGGGTGAACCACGTATATCTATGTCTCTCTTGTTTTATGTGTTTATATTTCCGCAATATTTTATGTGTTCCATTGCTCCGTAATATATAATTTTTCTAACAAAAATGGCTCTAGAAGTTGAGGACCTAAAAAACTACCAAAAATAGTAAATTGTGCTATAATTAAGGAAACTGAAAAAATGAAAGAGACAATGGTGGGGTTATAAGTGCGATAGGTGGGTGGCCACCAACATCCACCTGGATCAATATATGAACAACATCCATTATATTCAGACATAGATTCTAGAGCAGCGGACCAACTCACGCAGGATCCAACAATGGAATAATGATCACCTGCTTGAACTGGAGGCCAGAGTAGAACATATATATTTTGTTGGTGTGGATTTTGATTATCTTCTTGATTCAGAGGACTTTGTTTTCAACTGGATGTATACCCAAGGAATATTGTACACCCCTCCACGTGGGGAGGTATGGGGGAGGACTTGTCCCCCCCACAGGGGTCTGGGGCTAGCAGATGATCTGACGGTAGAAGTTATGTTTAATTTAGGATTTTTTGTCCTAAAAGGCAACCACTTGATTTAAATGAGGAAATTGTATTGTAATTGTGTATATATGTATTCCGAGTGAGAAAGAGAGAGGAGACTGAGTGAGAATGAAGGGGAAACTACAACGAATCTGCTGTAGGTTGTATCTCTTCATTTTGTAGGATAATATAAAAGAAAGGGCTGGTTGTTTCTCCATGGACATAGTCCAAATTGGGTGAACAACATATATCTGTGTCTCTCTTCTTTTATGTGTTTGTGTTTCTGCAATATTTTATGCATTCCATTGCTCTGTAATATATAATTTTCTAACATATTTCCACATGCATGAGCATCCTGGCCTTATGAAAACTCCTCCTATGTTCCCCCCTCATCCACCACCCTGATATGTCATCCACAAGATGTCTTCTTATTTTGTCTCTCTTTTGGCATGTATGGCTATCTAGCCCTTCAAAAATAAACGCTCAGAGGAAAAATCTTATGCACTATAGTTTGGCATTTGTAGCTAAAACATTTGGCCGGAGTGAAGCTGGGAGAGTCATTGAGACTCATTTTATATTTTGTATTTTCATGCTAAATATATAATTTATTGTTCAACAATATATTATATTATATATATTATATATATATATATATATATATATATTATTATATATTATAATTTTTATATTATAATATATCAGAAAAACCACATTAATAATTGGTTTATTACACGTAGGCATCAATAAAAGAGTTAATTAACACAAAAATTCATACAATTTGACTTCAATAGTAATTGTATTTAACCCAAATTTTTTATAAATCTAAAATAATAAAATATAATATTTTTAAAATCTCGAAGTAATCATAACCTAAAGCTACTTAAAGAAATAAAAACCTAAACAATTTCAATTGGAAGACATGAAGCGCTCTAGGTATCTATAATGGAGGTAGATTGGAAATTAATATTTTGGAAAATTTTAGATAAGATTCCCATGGAAAATGATCATTTTCCCTCCAGGTGAATGTACAACACACATTTGAAATCTTGCATTTTAAATATGTATAGTATAAAAAATTTAAATTGTTGTACAACATAAAAAAAATTAAAATTTAAACATAATATTTTAATATTCAAAATATTTTAAATTTTTTGAAATATAGAGGAGAGAGAGAGGGAGATAAGGGTAAGATAGAGAGAGGGCGACACAAAGATTGAGAGGGGAAGAAGAGGAGAGAGTGGAGGATAAAGAGATGGAGCTCGAGAGATGTATTTGGAGGAAAAGATAGGGAGGGAAGAATTTCAAGACATATAGAGAGAGAAAGGTGGAGAGAGAGAGAGGGAGTGACAAGGGAGAGATGGAGAGTGCTATAGGGATTAACGTATGGATGTTTATGGATGAAACACCCTCTTGGATATTCTCGGGACCTAAGGCAGACTGTTTAATATTAGCTACAACTATCACAAATAAACACACATATATTCATAGTAATCCATGATTGAAAAAGTTGAAGGAGAAAGATTACCTTAGCCTTTGGTGTAGTCTTACTGGAGAACTCAATGTGGCGAAGTGGAAGACCTCTCTACCAACTCCTAGATCAAAAACTGCACATAAACAAGACAAATCATAATCTCTACAACATATAAACTTTGATAATCAAAACATCAATATATAAGAGAATATAGGCTAACATGCATCTAAGTTTCTTATTAATCATGGAATTGAATCAACATGTAAAGGAACACAATATAGACACCATCAAGTAGACAACACATAAACATATCTATATTATTAGATATAAGAAGAAGGATTACAACCATCTTGGTTGGATAAAGCCTCCTCTAGTTTTTAAGCTCCACTCTCTCTCTCTCTCAACTTCTTGGCAGCATAACAATACTAAAGCTCTTGAAAACTTTCGACAACCATTAAACCCTTGTTCCAATGACTGAGCCTCCAATTTATAGATGGAGAGAGGCTTATCCTTGCCAATTCTTTCATGAGTTCCAATGAGGCAAAATATTGGAAGTTTCCTTCCTTTATTGCTCTTTACCTTTTCGTGAGACTCCGTTAGGAATAACAGTGTCCTTAGTTAGGCCTAAGGCAGATGTTTCCTGCTTTTCAAGTTGACATTTGAGTGAAAAGTGGAGTGTCAGTCAGTCAAATCATTCTTTGACCTTCATAATCTCATAAATATCTAGTAACACTACCCTTTAGGAAAAACAAAGTGTTAACCTAGGGATTAACACTTTTGGCTAGGACCTGGAAAGAATTATAACCCTCCTTGTATTTTTCTAAGGTGCGTTACCTTGGAAAATAGGCCTGCAACTTTGGTCTTTTCTTCAACCAATGTGTCTTTCTCCTCTAAGTTGATGAGGAGTTCATTTTTCTGTATAGAAGGTTCCCCCTAAAGTGTGAGGTTAGAGATGAAGATGATGAATGAAATACTTTATAAATATTGTACTAGAAGAGAGAGAGGATTGGAGCTTCAACATTGTGGGAGACCTGAAACAAGACACATATGTAACAAATATAAGATAATGTCCTGAGTTGGGCATGCACATGCTCAGTAGCTGTGTCAGAGTGATTTCTCAAAAAGAGATATGACTATCATGTCCACCAATAAGCACAATGTGGAAGCTATGTCATAATATGATAAACCTAATGAGCTGTTTGCGAAAACAATATACACATCTTGGGAGAGGAAACAAGGTTAAGTTATGTAAGCCACTACCCAAGGTCTTCGTCACCTCTTATCTGAACAACATATTTCTGCACATGTGAATAAAGGAGTTGAAGTCAAACATGTGAGAAGTCGTCTAATTACCAGTCAATGATGAAAATGGTTAATAGATGTGAGGATGGTCATTGATAAGGATGATGGTCTCCAAGATGCGCAATAAAATCTAGCAAGTGTGATAAGGATGTTGTCATCGAGCACTTGTGGAATCCTTCAATTGGGAGCCAATGCTGAAAATTCCCAATCAAACACAAGGTCACCTACCATTAAGGACTGCAAGTTCCATGGTACTGATATGTTTCTGGATCAAATTCCTAGATAAAGTGTTGGAGTCAATAGGAATAGATCTATCAAAACATAGACAATGAGGTGTCCTACATTAGTTGACACAAAATAGGACAAGAATGATTCTTTTGGAGACAACTTTTGAGAAATATGTCAAATAGATGGTGGGAAATTTTGAAGTATATGATGGATGGTTGATACAGGAAGTAGAGGATTAAAATATAGAAGGCATGATAGCAAGGCTACCAGGCAACTTAGACTCATGAAAACCAAAGAGTGTTAGGATATAGGGATGCAAGAACATTAGAGTATGAAGGCTAAACTCATAGGATGGTAAGGCTTGGTGAGAGGCTGACATAAGAGGTTTGTTGAGGGAGTGCCATGTTCAAGGGATAGACTACTGCCCAAAAATCCTTCCAAATATAGATATTGAGTCACTGTGTTGTCCAATTTTTCCCCATCTGATTAAGTTTGATGAGTCCAGACAGGTAAACTCAGTGGTCTTTTCATATTCAGAGAGTCTTAAAATTTTGTAAGGAATAAATCCAAGGGGGTACCTTTGTCATGGTTGATGACCAGGTGTGAAAAAATTTAATAGTATACTTGGCACCATTCCTTTTCTGTAAGTTAGTCCATTGAGTCTCGATAAAGTGATAAACCTATGCTCAATAGACATCTACCTTATTTTGTTACGAGTACAAGGAGACCAAGTGAACTTGATATTCTTCATGAAATTTTAACAAGTTAGACAAAGAAAAACTTGATAGATCTTCATAAAATTTTAATGAGTTAGATGAATAAAACTCGATATGTCTTTTTTCAGTTTAAGGAATGGGAAAAAAAAAGATAAAAGAACTGCTCATATCTTCTTTTTAGGATTTTTACGAGTCCGAAGAGGGTAACTCGAGGATTTTTGAGTTCAAGAGCAAGAAAAGGTCCCAAAAAAAAAGTGCTCATGTCTTCTTTGTAGGCGTTTTACAAGCCCGAATAAGGTAACTCGGGGATTTTTCAGTTCAAGAGCAAGAAAAAGTCCCAAAAAAGAATGTGCCCATCCATAGAAAACTTGGTCAACTCTGAATAAAGACACTAAAATATCATCAGAGCATAAGTATAATTTGACATCATATCAATATGGCACATGTTTAAATCATATAGGAATGAAAAAATTCAAGTTCAATGACTAGCTAGAGTGATTCATACCTCCAAAGTGACTGTAAGAAGGGTGATGAGCCCTCATTTTCTTAGTTTGAGTTTTGTGAGAGTGCTCCGAGGAGAAAAACAAAAGAACTTTCCTGAGAGATTACAAGAAATCCAGGCGACCATTTGACATGCCGTCAGTACCAATTAGATGGCTTCATCTCTATATTACATTTAAATATTTATTTTAGTCATTTTTGGTTGTTAATTTTGCAGTTTTGAATAATACCTAGGTGGCTTAGCTAGCTAACGCGGTTACTGAGGCTATGGGATGCATTAAACGCCCTTCCCGTGAAAGGGAGGGGAATTAACATGCCCTGTGGGTACTAGAGGGCCACGTTACTTGACCAAGCACAATATAAACCTGGATTTCTTGTTTTCCTAGGGGGTTTTTCCAGTTGAAGACTAATTCAAGGGTTCTGTTATGTATGAATTAAGCTTGAAAAATGATTCTATGGAGAGAAATAGCTCATAATGTTGAGTAACTACAAATACTAAATGATCCATCTTTTTTGGCATCTTTATGAAGGTGTGGGGTGTTGAAGTATGCTAGACTTGACCTAATGAAGGGACAGGAGGATCTCCTTAGCTGGATCATCCAACAGTGGGATGAATGAAATTTTGTGTTGAAGATGGGCGATCATGAGATATTGATTGATAGAGACAATATATATTTCCTCACTAGTTTATCATGTAGAGGTGCATGAGTAAACGTGGTAGGAGGGAGAGGTGATACTAGGACCACCTTGGAGTTGGTCCAAACATACTGTAGAGAAGGCAATTAGCTAGTGAGAAACAAGATTCATATAGAGCAGATGAGAATAAGACCGATGAGGTCTATTCTATGGATGATTGTATGCTTGGTAGGGTTTAAGAGCTAGCATGTGGCTACAAAGGCCCAGTTGCTACTAACATTAAGCTGCTTATAGCCGCAGGTATTCAACTAGTGTGAGGAAGTCCTTCATCAGGTGAAAGAAGGGTTGACAACATGTAAGAACTGGGACCAAAGGGATTTTGGGTATGACACTTTGATCATGTCCTTTATCCTAGAGAGAGTGCCCATTATGAGGCCACATATCAGTCTGGGTATAGCTGGTTCTAGGGAGCCTAGACAAGAGCGATGGGAATCCCTAGTATCTTGCACTAGAGGGGGACCAAGTAAACACTTTTTCAAGGATGACTTCTTTAAGTGGCTCAGTGGCTAGATCCTGATGATTGAGGATTATCTGTATGCCGACATGAACTACTCAAGGCATCCAGATCTGATATTTCCACTCGACACTTAGTGGGGGCCACCAGATAAGAAGATCGATCAAAGGGAAAAAAGTATTTTTTGTCTTTGGAAGTTTATGATTTTTTTTTGTTTTATGGGTGAAAAAGTTTTGACATGAAGCTCTTTATTGACATAGATGTGGCACTAGTACGTCCTATGGCTATGCCTGCCATGTTGGGCGAGGTGATCAACTACCTAGGGTTGGAGAAGCAACAGAGGGTGTGGTGGCCACCAAAGAGGGAGATAACACATAAAGTCTGTGCAAGGTTTCTAGGAACCTCAATGGTTTGAGCGTTGGTGTGCCATCTCTTCCCATGAGAGAGATACCAGTCCATATGCAACGACACACAATGGGTGTTCTAAAGTGGTTTCTGGTGCCTCTTAGGAGGTTAAATAGAGTGCTCATTTGTTATCATGAGTTGCAGGCTCAACAAAAGTAGGGTATGGCCATTGGGTATTAGAGTGAGACTTAGCATAACCATTTTTGTACTTAAAACACTCAAGTTTTGGGAACTTTTGATGTAAAAAGACTGGACACGATATATATATATATATATATATATATATATATATATATTATATATATATATATATATATATATTATTATTATATTATAATATATATATATATATATATATATATATATATTATATATATATATATATATATGATATATATATATATACACACACACATATATTTTTTGGTTTAATGGCGTATGTGTTTGCTTTGTTTTTTTGTACATTTTTAACTATGAAAATTTTAGATTCATACATGTAACTATAAAGAATGGGACATATGCCAATCCAATACATAATTTTCCAATGAATCATCTAATGCATTAGATTCTCTAGGAATGTGTTCATAAGTAATAAACTCAAATTGACATTCCAAAGTCTTACCCTTAAAAAGTAATGTAACAAGATTGGATTGAGAATGTGACAGTGATTTGTCAATTTCATAACAACTAGCTGAGAGTCTAACGTGACCACTAGATTGGAGATGTCTCGAGATGAGGCTTTGGTAAGGAGTTTGATCATAGACATGTACTCAACAATATTGTTGGTGGCAGAACCAAGAAAAACTCCCTCAGAACTAAGTAGTTTTGTCTCAGGTGTATAAGGATCCAAGCAGCTGATGCAATGTGCCATGTGTGATTACTGGCACCATCCACATATCTGACGTTTGGTAAGGGTGATGAAGACATCTGTGCAATGAGAGACATGTTAGAAAATTATATATTACAGAGAAATGGAACACATAAAATGTTGTAGAAATATAAACACATAAAACACATAAAACAAGAGAGACACAGATATACGTGGTTCACCCAGTTTGGGCTACGTCCATGGAGAAACAACTAGTCTTTCCTTTTATATTATCCAGCAAACTTTAAAGAGATACAACCTACAACAGATCTTCTGTAACGCCCTCTTCGCTCTCAATCTCCTCTCTCTTCCTCACTTAGAATACAGAGATACATAGACGCAATACAATTCCCTCATATATAGTGAGGGGTTGCCTTCTAGGGCAAAAAACCCTAAATTAAACATAACTTCTACCGTTAGATCATTTGCCTAATGAATGGCCTAGATTGACTAGAAATTACTAGACTTTTACAAGGCAATTTTACATTTGTTTTTAGCTTCGGGGGCACTAGCCCCGAACCCCTGCCGGGGGACTACTAGCCCTTAGACCCCCCAGTCAAGGGGGATCGGCCCCCCCTAAACCCCTGCTGGGGGGACAAGTCCCCCCTACACCCCCCGTGTGGAAGGGTGTATAATCTCCATGGAGTATACATCCGGCTGAGACCTTTGAATACACAAGATAATTAGGCTCCACACCTAACAAGACGTGTATGAGACAAATACCAATTAAAAGATGAAAAGTACAGACACACGAAAAGAAGAAGAACTTATATACATAAAATTACAAAGGAATTTCCCAGTAGAACAGTAGGCATAATACTTTTTCAGATAAAGCCTGTTGCAGGGCTCGGTGAGTGAAATTTCATAGTAGTCCTCAAGTTCATAGGCACCTTTTGAAAGGACCTTACTAATGACATATGGACCAACCCGTAATGTTTGAAGGATTCCTACCCCTAAGAGATCATGCTTCTGATCATAAAGTAAAACAAGATCACCCTCTTGGTAAGATCAAGGCTTGACATGTTTTCCATATTGGGCTTTAACTCGACACTTATGGTCTTCTAGAGCCAATGCAGCATCTCGACGACTCTCATCTAGCTTATTGAGTGATAGTAAGTGCTCTTCTTCAGTAGTAGTGCCGAGAATGAGTTCAACAACTAATTTTAGGGAGGGAATCTGACACTCGATATGAGGAACTGCTTCTAGGCCATAGGAAAGTTGAAATGGTGTAAAGCCTATAGAAGTTTTGACTGGCATTCGGTATGCCTAGAGAGAAGGATATAACATGCGATGCCAACATTTTTTATGATTTCCTACTAACCGATGGATAATGGTTTTGAGGATGCCATTGACGACTTCCACTTGTTGATTTCCTTGTGGGTAGTAGGAGGAAGAATGCTCTTGTCAAAAATTGAGCAACGATGTTAAGTCAGACATCATATTGTTTCGAAAGTGGGAGCCATGGTCTATAGCGATCGTGTAGGGTACACCAAAGTGACAGATTACCTGATTAAACAAGAATAAAGCAACTATTTCTCCATCAGCTTGAAAAGTGAGAATGGATTTTTCCCATTTTGTGAAGTAGTCCATGGTGACAACAATGAAGTTGTGTCCATTAGAGGAAGTGGGGTTACAGGTGACGAAGTCAATGCCCCAATTGGAAATGGGTCAGATGGAGATAATCAGGTGAAGAGGGGAAGGGGGGGCACACATTTTCTTCTTATATACTTGACAAGGATGACACTACCAAACTTCAGTAATACAATATTTAAACAAGGTTGGCGAGTAGTATCCTGCGTGTAATTTTTTTTGGGTAGTAGCCATGTCAGAAAGATGACTGCCACATGCCCCAATGTGGCAATCATTTAGAACGTGTTTTGCCTTGGCAAGATGAGAAAAATTCAAAGAATTGAGTCAGTGCCACAACAATATAGAGTATCGTTTAGCACTAATTAGTGCCTGGCTTCAGATGTGATGATAGTCATCTAATGATAGATCTGGGTGAAAACGTTGTGTTTGGAGGTAGAAACGAATGTCTCCATACCAAAGATCAATAGAGTTAACCATAAAGACATATTAATCAGGCATCATATCATGGGCTACATCATCTGGGTCAACTTTGGGAAGGTCTGACAATAATTTGGTGAAGACTAGGGATTTCTTAGCCTTGGCATTGGCCAAAACTAGATCAAATTGTTGGAGGATCAAAATCCATTTGGAATATTTTCCTCCAATGAACTGGTGAGACAGAATGTGTCTCATGGGCTTCTCCAAGGAAATGATAGTAGTCTGTTGCAATAGGATATAGTGTTGGAAGCGATTGAAAAAAAAGAAAACTACGAAGGATAGTTTCTCCACATGTGAAATCAGAGTTCGGGCCCCATAAGGATTTTCAAGAGATAATAAACCACATTCTCACATTGATCATCATGAGTTTGGACCACCACCATGCCAATGGAGGATGGTGAGGTTTCCAGGTATAAGATAAAGTTGCGCGAATAGTCAGGAGGACTGAGCAGTGGGGAATATATGAGTGCCTATTTCAAGGCATCAAAAGATCGTTGAGCTTGATCATCCCACAAGTATGATACTCCTTTCTAGAGCAGGCGGATAAAGGATTTAATTAATTTGGCATAATTCATGATGAAGTGGCGTAAGAAGTTTGCCTTCCCTTACAAACTTTGGAGTTGTAATATGGATTGTGGTGCGGGAGATTGAGTAATCACCTTTACCTTATCGGGTTCAACCCTTATCCCATGCTTGGAGACAATGAAACCAAGCAAGCATCTAGACTCGACAAAGAATACACACTTATTTATATTTTGACAAATTTTATAGAACCTACACCTAAGAAATATTGCTTGAAGATGAGATGGGTTTTGGGCTCATTTCTTGGAATGAGTAGGAAGATCATCCAAGTAAGCTTGACCAATGTGTTTGATATCGTGAAATTCATGGTCCATGGCCCTTTGAAAGGTTTCACCCGCATTCTTTAGACCAAAAGGGAGCTTCTGATATGAAAATATGCCCCAAGGATAGATGAAGGCAGTTTTGTGCTGGTCCCAAGTTTTATAGAAATTTGGTTATAGCCAGAGAATCCATCCATGAAGGAGAAGGACTCACAACTGGCATAATAATCGATTATTGGGTCAATGAATGGAGCCAAATAATTTCTTTTGGACATGCGCATTCAAATCATAGTATTTGACACAGACACGGATGGTACCTTGTTTTTTGCCTACTAGCACCAGATTGGAAATCCATTCCATTAAGGGAACGAGAAAATAAAACTAGCACATAAATTTTTTTCAACTTCGGTCTTGATAGTTGCAGTTTTGCAAGCGAGGATTGGTCGAAGTCTTTGCTAGATGAGCCTAACATTGTCATAGACCTTGATCTCATGCTCGATAATAGAAGGATCTCTGCCGAGAATTTCCTCATAAGACTGAGCGATAACATCACAAAATTATTTGAAGATGCAGGTGAAGCTTGTAATTTTCTTGGGATTGCAGTCATCTCCAATTTGAATGTTTTTCATGATGCCTGTTTTGATGGAGATATCAATGAGCATAGTCTTTGAAATATTTCCCAAGTTCCCTTCCAAATCCATTATTTGGACAGTCGTATAAATTGAGGGAAAAATCTTAGGTGGGTCAAAAGATAGGATTTGTATAGGTGTTTCACTCGAATCAGATATCAAAGTGCGATGATGAGAAGTTTCCCAAGGTCGCTCTTCTAAAGACAAGATCTCTCAAATAACTTGATCCATAGGTACGACTTCACTAAGGAGGTCATTATAAGGAGATGTGATGGGAGAGGAAGTTGTACCATTGGTCATAACCAAAGAAATGGAAGAATCAAATGTAGATTGAATGGCTTGATAAGCCAAATCAGCTAGTGAAAGCGACATTTGTTTTCCATTAGAGTCAACATTTGAAGGGGCTAGGTGGATCCAAGGATTAGTTGGGTCATGAGGAATGGTGGAGACCATAGAAATTTTATGTGGAACCTCAGGCGATGGGAGAGGAAAGAAACCCAACAGGGAGGAATCCTTCAAAATACCAGTGCCTACACTGACATAAAAGTTAGGTATGCCACCCACTAAATGCACAATGCCACTAGGAAATTGGGAGTAATCTAGGCTACAGAAGGACAACTGGTCCACTATGAACATTTTCCCATCCAATGGAAAGAATATGATTCGGAATACCGAAGAAACAATGGTAGCATGGCATAAATCCAACTGTGGCCCAAAAGAAGATTATAGTCGAGATGACGATATATGACTTCGATATCCACCGTTACCGTTTTCCTACTTAGAGTGATAGGGTAGATGCAAAGGTCTCATTTTGGGATGAAATTGTGGCCATTGAATGCTTTAAGGGAATTTTACGACAGAGTGAGGGTGGGAGAACCTAGAGTGATCCAACATGAATTGGACATGGCGTAGGTCAAAGCACCTTCATCAATGACCATTCTATGGATAAATATTCCTTTCAATATAACCTGCACGTGAAATGCAAGTTGGTGGGAAAGGAAAGGTTTACTTTTCTCCATGTCAAAAATTGCTAGCATGGAATCTTGAAGATCAACTCCACCAATGGCTTAAAGCAGAGCTTTTCATTGTTCTAGACAAGTTTGCAATACTTCGAGTGAAGACATGGCTGACGGTGCTTGTGCCAGATATTCTACAAAACTATAGTTTTAGGTAGAACATGTAGAGGTAATTTGTTTCGTGCGACAAAGTGTCCCCTTAGGGTGGGTAGAACATGTACAAGTATTTTGTTTCATGCAACGAAGTGTCCCCTCAGGGGGTCAGATCACAATATCAACCACATGCCTTTTGATATGAAGATCTTTAGGTGGTGGTGGATTTGAACTCAAGGCAGTGTCCTGAATGTTAGTGACAAGAGTTCCATAATCTTTGGCTTGCATTTGAATATCAACCATTTCAAAGTTGTAAACAATTGATGATCCTTCACTAGAGGAAGGAGGATGTGAATTGTCATTCCCCCCTTATGGGGATTGTTGTGTATGAAATAATATGTTGCTACTATTAAGAGGGGAAATGGTTGTTTAGGACTACCAAGGTCAGGCCAATGTACTTTTGAGCAAGAATATTTTTGCATTCTTGAAGACGAGGACATTTTTGTGTCATGTGGTCCTCCACATAGGTTTGGAAAGGGAACTTGATAATTTTTTCTTTCCCACTGTTAGATTTGGAAGAAACTTTTTGTTTGGGTTTGTTCTATGTAGAAGGTTGCTCTTCAGAAGGAGAGGTATTTTTCTTATTATTCTTGTTCTTGCTGCTGGGTTTTTATGTAGACTGAACAGATTTGATCAAAATGGTAGGAAGAGTAGTCGATTTGGTAGAAGGCACGGTATCAACAGACAATTGGGAAATGTTCCTGCTAAGTTGTTTTACAACAACCCCAGAGGTAGTGCCGATGAGACCCTCAGCATGCGCACTAGGTTGCTGAGTAGCAGGAGCATCGGAAATTTGAGGGGCATGGGGGATTACATCGTATAACATGCCAGACTAAGAGTAAATCAAATCTAAATTTTGGGCATGATGAATGGATTGGTCTTTCATGACCGCACCATCTAAGGCAAAGTCCTTGGCAATTTGAGGAAAAAGTGATTTGCAGAACCAATCTGCTAACAGGTAATCTAGAATGGGGGATTTGATAAGCCTCCGCCTACATTTCCATTCGTGGATATGATTAGATATGTGGGTAAAGTTGTCTTGGCATAAGGTAGTAAGAAGTTTCGTTCTGGTTTCATAGTGGATAGGAAGTTGAAAGTGATTTAAAAATTCCATTGCTAGGGCAACAAAGGTATTGAGTGATGTGCATGGTAACTTAATGTAGCACTTATCAACATTTCGAGTAAGGTTGCGAGAGAAGAGTCTAAGCCGGATACTGTCATCAACCATGGAGTTTGATACACACCATAAATGGTAGGTGGTGACATGTGTAGCTGAATCATCCCCTTGTTTCCCATCAAATTTTAGAATGTCAACAAGTATCTTGTGTAGGATTGGGGGCCAATGCAAGTTATGATTTATGAGGTCATTATTCAATTTATATAGATCAGGGATCTCAAGTGTTTCCAAAAAAGGCAAAGTTTTAGGTGCTCCTGAGTCTGACCAAGGTGATGAAGAATGACTCGAAGGACCCAGGGGTCCTCCCATCAAGTTCTTCCCAATAGGATACATAGGATTCATCAGATAATAACCTCCTTGATGTTGTGGAGCAATCATATAGGGTGGAGGTCCATAAGGGATATTAGGCTAGGGGGAAAAGGTTGGTTTCCCCCAATATAAAAATTTTCCCCTTGGCTCAATTGAGGTTGAGGATGGAGTGCCCAAATGGATGGAGCAGGACTAGGTTGAGGGATCGCAGTAGCCATATAGTTTTCCATAAGCACATGACTGATACTAGGATGGCGTCCACTTTTAGGAAGTAAGCCTATCAATGACAACCTATGTTGTCCTATATTCAAAGGGCGAATAGTAATGACCCCTACCGGTATATGCATGTTGGGAACATTGTCCCCTGGCATCTGAGCCTAGGGTTTAAACTTAGCAATGGGTTCCAACTAAAAGGTTTGTTGAAGGTAACCATGCTAACAATGCTATTGGGAGTGATTGCCAGAGGTCTAGGAGCTAAAACAAAAGGGGTAGAAACTGAGACATATTGAATTCCACTCATAGTAGGTGTAACTAGGTTGCTCAGATTAGGCATAATCTGAATAGCAGGGTAACCAATTAGTTTTGTATTACTGACCATAGGTAGGGGGAATGATGGTGGAGAAAAATTGTCCACAAAGGACCATGATCCATTAGTCAATGTGGGAATATTGGATGTGGGTACTGATGAAGACATAACAGGTACTTGTGCTACCTGAATCAACACTGGTCCAAGAGAATCAATGAAGGGATGATTATAAAAAGGTACAGCTCCTTCTTTAAATAAGTCCTCAAGAAGTATAGTTTCTTGGGAAGTGTTATGCGATTCAATGTTAGACACTGGAGACTAATTTCCTGAAGAGGAATAATTTGGATCACCAAGGCTCGACAGATCCTCTAGAGTGAGTGGGGAAGACCTTGTTGTCACCTAGATTGATGACGAGGGTCATATGTAGCCACGGTGGCAGATATATTTTATCAAAAATTTTAAGGTGATATTCATTATAGTCTCAGTGATAACAATCCAACACCTAAAAAAAAAAAATACTCTAAAAGTCAATTAGCAAGCAACCAGAGGATACAACTCTGTCTGGTAACCACCATTTGCTGGAAATGAAAGCTATTATCAAAATTTCTGAAAGAGAGAGCCGTCCAAATGTATGATTATAATTACTTCTGAGCTTCACTCGAACCTTAGATTAAGAGACCAAGTATTCTTGTGAAGATGAGCACCCTCCCCAAAATCGAAGACGAAGTAGGTTCATATGTTTAGATACCAGGGAAGCCTACCCCAGTCACCTTATGTTCGTTCCTAAAAATTTTGGCCACTAAGATTACCTCAAATCACAGACACTACCAGGGGGGAAATGGTCATAAATAGTATATTGTGTGGGAAGGATACCTGAGTCCTCGAATCAACTCTGATATCCTCGAGGGGATCCCTAGTACACATAATACCCATTGGTAATTAAATAAAAGGTGGGCTACATTCTCTCGCACTCCAATGTTGTCTCGCATTTAACTCCTTTATAATGTGAGTAGTCCTGGATGATATGAGTGCAACAAGATTTTACTCTCTTTAATGACACTAGTCTCAGTTTTGTGATCTTGGGCAGTATACTCACCACTACTTAGCCCAAGATCCTAGCCTAGACTAGTATGTGTGTAAGCTCAAAAAAGGGTTGTTGATTACTTTTATTAAGCGTTGATTTTATGTGAACTTGTATTAAAGTCTTCGGAGGGGTGTTGACGTATGGAGTTCAGTGTCAATATGATATAAACCATGTAAGAAAACTTATTTCATATTTTTGTTTGATTAAAAGAGATCTTACAAGAAGAGGTTATTTATACACCAATTCAATACCATGCATCCAAATGTAGTAAACACATGCACAACATGAAGACATTCAATGCTCTCTAATAATTAACCCAATATATACACAAAATCAAACCAACTAAAACAAAAAGTTTAAACATTTATTTTCATTTTCTTTTTCCTGAAGAACAAATGTAGTTAAGCTACAATTCTAAAAATAAAAATGATCATAGAAGCAAGAAACCAAACACAATTCACAATTGTAGATCTCCAGAATAGACTACAAGCAACCTCTCAACCCAGTAATCCATATAGCAGGGTGGATCTCAAGATAATGGTTGACTAACGCTTCTCAAAAGAGGAAGCAGAGCATTAATAATAGGAATGAAACTTTATCCAAGAGCCTGGGGAGTGTTACACCTCATTGGACTACATAGCTGGGGTGCGTTACAGAGACAGAGGCTTTAGAAAGGGTCAATCAGGGTCTAATCAAAGTCTATGCACAACATATGAGGTTGGGAAGCATCCTAAGTGGTCAGAATGGGAACTAAGAAGAACAAGAAGGCCTAGAAAGAAAGAGAGATCTGGGAACAGAAAGATCAAAACTGGGAACTAAGTATTAGTCCCCAGTGGAGTCACAATTTTTTCTATAGGGATTAATGCACAGATCGTTGTGGATGAAATAACCTCTCAGGTCTTCCTAGGCCCCAAGGCAAAATGTTAAAGATTAGTTTCAACTATCACAAATAAGCACACCTACATTCATATTAATCCATGATTGACAAACTGAAAGGAGAAATATTACTTCAGCCTTTGGTGTAGTCCTGTTGGAGAACTCAATGTGGAAAAGTGGAAGACCTCTCTACCAGCTCCTAGATCAAAACTTGCACATAAATAAGATAAATCATAATATCTACAAAATATAAACTTTGATAGTCAAAACATCAATATACAAGAGAATATAAGCTAGCATACATCTAAGCTTCTTATTAATCACATAATAGAATCAACATGTAAAGGAATACAATATCAACACCATCAAGTAGATAACATAGAAACATATCTATATTATTAGATAGAAGAATAATTTATACAACCATATTGGTTGGATTAGGCCTCCTATAGTCTTTTAGCTGCTCTCTCTCTCTCTCTCAACTTCTTGGAAGCATAACAATACTAAAGCTCTTACAAAATTTCGACAACCATTCAAAACTTGTTACAATGACTGAATGTTACTGGGAATAGTGTCCACTTGGAGCTGCTATTCCTACTAAGACTGGTAGCTATCTTAGAAACAAACAAGTAAAGACTATTTTCGCTTTCCTTTATGAAAATAGATAAGAGTGGAACAAAGGACACCAACCTTAGTCTTGCGTTTGGTTTCCTTGCTTGATTCCTCTCTTTCCTGATAGATCATTGCCACTTCTTCTTTGTCTACCCAGCTTCAAAGAGCACTTGTGGAATCAAAGCAACATACTACTATCAAAGAAAAGAGATCTATCATACAAGACCAGATATGTGTTAACCATACAAATGCATATATAATCAAACATACAAGAATATGGAGGAAAACTTGAATAGCTTTATTAATATCAAGAATAACAAGAAGATTACAACCAATAGTTCTGACCCAGCATCATCCTCCAACAAGAAAGCCCTTCTTCACCTCAAGTAAAGCTTAGATCACCCAACACTATGAAGTTTCACCAGAAAACCAACAACACTTCTCTACAAGATACAAGATTCCAGCCTCTAGATCTCTGTGATGAGGGATCCATATATAGATGATTGTAGGGGGGTGAGTCATCTTCTGGGGTTTTGATTAGTGTCTTCTCTCTGATAGTTCTTGATTCCACTTGGAGACTGATGATCTCTTACTCATCCTTGGTCAAAAATAGAGAGGCAAGCGTTAGAGGGGAAGTTTCTAGAAGATTCCATGATCTTCCACCTCACAAACTGTCTCTGCCATTTGTCCATTCTCTCCCATCACACCCTACAGAGGGGCCATTTATTATGCATCACACCCTTTACACTAGGAAGGTGATATGCATCGCACCCTCTGCACTGGGTATTCAATATGGTCCAGCTTTTGACCATTTCTGAGTAGTTTTTAGTGGATAACTTCTGGGAGTTGATGTAATCAGCTGACCTTGTTCCTTTAGGTAGTGAAGCAACACTTTTAGGGACTTAGGATCCCTCAGTTTATGGAAATTTATGATTGGGGTTGCAGTGCCCAAAAATTTCTATAACAGTTGCCCCCTAAAGCATGAGGTCGTTAATCCTTTGATGTCAGGCGAAATTCTTTACCATGAGGATCCAAAGTTTTTTCGAGCTGGGAGGCAACCTGTAATAATATACAATACAATACATTATGTTCATAATATTTTTCATGATATAGATGAGGCGGGAATTCCCATGCTCAGCTTTGTAAATTCATTTTCATGTACATAGGACAGACAATTGTCTGTGTAGCAGACTGATGATTCAGAATCATCATCCTTTGATTTGGATGATCATCTGTTCGGCAATGATGTACATTTGATGTCTTTATATTCCTGAATATATCGCAGCTCGGATGGATGAAACTAGATCTGGGGTCTTCAAAACTCGTTCAATCCTCACTCAGAGTACAAGTTGATCCATGTGAAAAATGTTCTGGAGTCGAACATGGAAAGACATCGCCTGATTACCAACCAATGATGTAAGATGTTAACAGGCGCGAGAGGAATCACCAATAATGACAATGACCCTCAAGGTACTACAGTAAAATTCGCGCAGTGTGAAAAATGACTTGGCATCGAACACCACGCAAAATCTCTTGGTCGAAGGCCATTAATGTAAACCTACCGCTGAAAGTGAGAAACTTGCCATTTGGCCATGCAAGCTTCAAAGTACTAAAAGGGTTGTTCCTAGGTCGACTTCTTGGATAATGAGCTGATTTCGACAAGAAGTGACCCATCATATAAGGGCCTTAATGAATCCCACATCTACGACATGGAACGAGGCAAATGATTTTGGAGGTGAAAACGATCTGATGATACAGGGTTCAGGGTGGCGGTCATGAAAAGAATGGAGCGTGAATGTATTGCAGCGGGTGAGACACAGGTGAATTCTCTGACTGAATGACTTCTCTTGAACATATCAGCGACACTGACGATGGATTGGTAGCGTTAAACCCAAATATGGATGGTGTGACGGACCAATGGTGATATGACCAGTGAATGGAACAACCCAACCCGGCTCAGATGCAGAGAGAAAGTGTCATGTTCAAGAGCGACTTACTACCAGTAAAGTTTTTTCAAGTTTTCTTCCCAATTTTCCCCAGTCATTGCTGACCAGTACCTCTTTATTTTTGTCAAGCTTGAGGAGGATAACATATGATTGTTCTATAATCCATGCTTCGGGCGAACCTGTCGCTATATTTAACGAGCCT
>APFE030310176.1:89468-103611 GCA_000404065.3 Pinus taeda
TGGCTAATAGAATCACTCTTCACAGATGTTCCTCGAAAGGGTAAACAATCAAATGGAGGTGAATGATCGGTTAAAAAACAGAGTGGAGGTGATGATGAGAACACGACCAAGGCTTAAAAGCTGATGATAATGCATTCACAATGGTTATTTACCGGAAAATTGGTTCATTTTTTAATGAGCTTAAACTTTGGGCGAAACATTTGCTCATTGCTTATGTCTATTTTTTAACGAGCTTGAACCCTGCGGTAACACTGCTTGTGGCTTGGTTTATTTTTTAATGAGCTTGAACCTAGCGGTAACACTGCTCGTGATAAGTTTGCATGCCCCCAGCATAATAATGCAAATCAAGCTGCATGCCCCCCAAGCTTCATTGCATTCAACTCAGTGGTTGGAATGAAGGTTTACCTTCGAGATTTTTGAAAGTCTCGATTTGGAAAGGGAGTTGTTTCATTTTTTAATGAGGTTGACACAGTAAAAGAACTATCCTCATGGCGACCATTGAACACAACTCATAAGGGGTTATGAAGGAAAGATCTAGTTACAATGCCCCCAGTACATAATGTACAACATCACTGAATTGATCATCAGATGATGTAGCTATGGTAGGGCTTGGAGGCAATGCTTCACGATGATCCACACTATCAAAATGTTCTGAGTTCTTCTTCATTTTTGTTGATGTAGAAGATCTCATGGGACAGGTTTCCATTGTGGCCACTTCTGCCAGCTTACTTGGAGGTGGAAGGGCAAAAGTCCCCATTAAGGAAGGGTCTTTTAGGAGGCCTACTCCGATATTTTGAAGTGACTGAGAGCTTCCGTGGATCATCGGAATGCTTCCCGTAACTTGTGAACTGTTGGGGAGAAATGTTTGTTGGTCGACGATTTTGATTCTTCCTTGGAAGGGAAATGCAATCTTTCTGAAGTACGTCGACACAATGGCAACCATAGCATATATACAGGGCCTTCCCAGTAGGATGCTGTAATCGAGGTTTCCGTCGATAACTTCAACATCAATTTCTACTGTTTTGCCCCCCAGTTCGACTTGCAAGTTACTTAAAATCCCATACGGGGTGTATGTTCATCCATCAAATGCTTTTAATGTCATCGACGATCGTGACTAGGATGGAGACCCTAGAGTTTTCTAGCAACTCATCGACATAATACATGTGGATGCCCCCTCATCAATAATTGTTCTATGAACAGTTTTGCTGAGGGCTTTCACTTGAATGAGGAAAGCTAGTTGAGTTGGTAACTGAGGGTCGTATCCTTTGTGATTAAAAGATACAAGATTGGAATCCGTTGGGTCAATCCCACCTATTATTGATAATAAAGCCTGCTTTTGGGAGGGGCAATTTTGCAGTACCTCAAGAGTCGACATCGAGGAGGGCAATTGAGCTAAATCCTCCACTATATTATAGTGTTGTGCTGCTCTGGCATGAGGATTAAACGTCGATTTATGTACTACTCCCTTTGGGAGTTTTATCATTAATTCAGGAATGATGGGTGGCACAACTTCGATCGAAGTTATTGTTGAACTACTAGGCTGATCATTATCCTTGTTGTTCAACATCTGTGGATTCCTGTAATCTTTACTCCTTGTCGATATCAGAGCATCATTCAATTGCTTTGAAACCGACAACATTAGCACTTGGGACGGGGAAGCATTTTCGCTAGCAACCAGATTTGTTCCTGGGTTCGGAAACAGATCAATCAATCTAGCCGAGGTTTTTGAACTTTTGAAGAATTTTCTAAGTTCATATTTATATGGACACTCTCTAGTCCAGTGATCCTCAGCACATATTAGGCATGGACTTTTTGGTTTCTTATCCCCATAAGGGTTTGCAGAAGATTTTTTAGGATATGAGTCCTCCTGGTTCTTCTTTTTCCCTTGTTTTTTCTTCTTTCCTCCCGGTTGCTTGGGTTCTTTGCCTTTGTCTGTCGACACGGAATTTACTTCCGAGGCTAGAAGTTCCTCATTTGCGTTTTGACTCAAAACCATGCGGGCCTTTTTCGATGTAGCCTTTACGGTTTTAGTGCTTGTCGTACCTATCACGTCATCGCTAGCATGAGAGTCTTTGTTTGATTTAGGAGGGGGAGGAACGGAAAATTCAGGTCTAGGAGCATCAAGGATTTTATCGTATAGCATGCCAGACTGAGTATAAATCAAGTCTAGATATTGTGCATGAGCAATAACTTGCTCTTCGGTGACGACTCCTCCCTTTGCCACATCTTCTGTAATAGCAGGTAACAATGACTTAATAAACCATTCAGCCAATAGCTGATCAGGAACATACGTTTTCACCATTCTACGACGACGTCGCCATTCATGAATATGATCGGATATGTGAGTGGCCGTCGTTTGTTTGAAATTGGTAAGTAGCTCAGTTCCTATTTTGTACCTTATGGGTAACTAAAAATGGGTTAAAAAGGTTGTGGCTAGGGTACTAAAGTTATCAAACGAAGCTCTAGGCAATTCGATATACCACTTTGCTGCTAGACCAGTTAACATTTGCTGAAAGAGGCGAAGCCTGATCGAATCATCATTGAGAGTGTTGGATGAACACCACAAATGAAAGGTCATCACATGATTCGATGGGTCTTCACCTGGATTTCCATTAAATTTAGGAATATCAGACAAAATTTTATGCAGAATTGACGGCCACCAAGGGGCGTAGGCAATTGGATCGTTCGTTAGTCGATTTAGATATGGTAACTCTAAAGTTGCCACAAAAGGCAACTGTTGATTCAGGATTGGCTGAGCATACCCAGGATAAGATGGGATTGCTTGAGCAGTTGGTCTTTGCATACCATCATAATGCATTTGATGTTGGTAACTTTGGTAAGGTTGATGGGCATAACCATTATGATATGGTTGATATGGCTGCCCATTACTTGCAAAGACTTGTTTCTCATATCCTTGGTAAGCTTGCTGGAATTGCGGTTGTTGGTATTGCACCAACCATGGTTGTGAAATCATGGGCTGTTGTCCAGTACTGACTGTTTTACCAAGATGGGGGGTGGTGTTCCCCATTTGAACCTGTGTCATTCCACTAGTTGGTGATTGCGGTCGTGTTGTAGGTACAAGAGGTTGTTGCATTATAACCAGAGAAACTTGAGGTTGGCATACAACTGGAAACGCTTGTACTTGTGATACTGCCAAAATAGCCGGCGTAGTGGTGATATTTGTAATAGGTAAACTTTGTTGCATTGAGCATACAACTCTTGGTTGTTGAGGCAGGATTGGCACCCAACCGCTAGTTGTAATTTCAGCATAACCTAAAATTTGTTGTGAACTCTTGCATGGTTGTCCTTTCGAAGAAGGCAATGAAAGGGTATACAACCCTCCATACGACGGTAATCCAGCACTAAAAGGAATGATTTGCCTTTGGGGACCATTTTGCCCAAATTGACACTGTGAAGGATCAATTTGTTGAGACTTAACGTAAGAGATTCCAGATACAATTCCGGATGAACAAATGGGAATAGTCCATACTGCCGAAATAGCCCCCGGATGGACTCCATCCATCGATTGAGAGCTGGTTGGGACAGATGGCATGTCGACGAACATTGTCGGAGTAGCAGCAGGAGTTTCTGCTGCTGCTGTGTCAGGTAACACAGTCCTTGATTTCGATGGTTGTTCAGACATATTAAGCCTATCCAAAAGATTCCTTAGCGATTCTTCAGGAACTTCCGATGGCGGGAGAATATCTTCTGATGAAGAAGGATACAGGGCGATCCCAGCTCCAAATTGCGTTGGAGTGTTAGATGGAGGATCTTCCACAATCTCTTCTATGGAAATCAATCCAGGAGGAAGAGGCAGACCGTCAGATTGGTAAAATATTTCTGGTGCCGAAGAAGATATAAGTTCTGCAGCAAAAAACGCTTGGGGAGTAACACCTTCCGAATCAGCTGTAGATGGAGCCGGTTTAGGAATAGAAGTGTTTACCGTCACACTAGGATCAGTTGTAATGTCCTTTTGTTGCCGCAGAATTTCTCCTATAGAGGCAGGGATACCAGAAATGTTCGGAGTAATCGGAGTCTCTGAGGATGTCGGAGTACTTGCTCCAACCAACCTACGGGACTTTGATCTGGTCAAACGAGTCCGCTTTGTTCGGAATGGTTTCACTTCCGGAGTCAACGATGGTTGACTCATAAGTCTCTGTGAATGATGGGGTTTTGATTGACTTTCTTCCACAATTGCAGATTACATGATCAACTCAAAATAAAAGGGGAAATTGTTTTCGAATTAAATGAATTTTAGATGCTTTGACACAACTTGTTTTTTCAATTTTTAAGAGTCGAGAAAAAACAAAATATGACTCTAGTCGCTTTCTGTTTTTAATGAGCCTGAAGTGACAAGTGCTCAAATGGACCTTTTCTTTTGAGTCTAAAAAGGAACGAAAGAGACTTCTTTGGAAATCTAGGCAGAGGGGATTACCAAACCAATCGCAAAACTACATAATACTTTTTATGGTACGACAGTCAATCTTCCTGAATGCTGTGTTCAGTGCGTTGTGATCGATAGGGTGGCAGACATAGCTTCCTAAGGATAAAGAATATGGCCTATTGTGGTCTCCCAGTATGTACTTGATGGTACGTGGGAGCACAAGTCCGTACTGGCACTTTTCGTCTCAGAGTGGAGGAATCACTGAACCAACAATGAAAACAACAGTTACCAGGTTTTACGACGTCGGAATACGTCTCTAGCCTAGACTTATAGATGTTGTGCGTTAGGTTCCAAAGCGTTTTTAGATTCATTAAATTTATTTTATAGTTGATCTTGTTTAAAAATTTTCCTTTTAGGTTCACCGTATGATGTGTATACAATTCCTAAAATGCTGTCTAAGATGATAAACAACTGTTTAAT
Organism: Pinus taeda; assembly: GCA_000404065.3. Classification (NCBI taxonomy): domain Eukaryota; kingdom Viridiplantae; phylum Streptophyta; class Pinopsida; order Pinales; family Pinaceae; genus Pinus; species Pinus taeda. The sequence goes on from APFE030310176.1 coordinate 94,333, forward strand.
CTTCTTTTGGCACTGAAAATCCTAGCTACTAAGGAAAGAAAATTGAGAGTCTTTCAACAAAGAGCACAGAGCACACACTAAATGCATTGTCCTAAATCAAACCAAGTAGTCTAAATGCAAATGCACATGCATGTATTTTTTTTCAGCCTTCTTAATGTATAAATGACAAGAAGAATGCTAAGTAAACCTCTGAATTATTTTCAAAGCGACAATACTTAACAAATTTCTTTTCAAAATGAAGTGAAGATAAGGGGGAAACTTTGCGATTTCGAAATGAAAACTGTTTTTGGACACTTTAAAAACTACTAATTCAAATCAATACAAGAGTAACAGTACAATCGACTATCAAGAACAATGAGATTCTCTTCTATAACTGAAAATGACACTTATGACACTTTCAGATTAAGAAACGACAGTTCGACTGCGCTAATTCTTTACAAAAGAGAACTGAAAATGGCGCACAATACATAAAAACACTTACAGTTCTTTGCACAATAGAGGTGGAATGATGGAAGAGAAGGGGGTTTTCATAGAGATATACTGACCACAAACAACAAAACTCCTGAATAGAACTGGAAATAGTGAAGAAAAAACCAAAGTCTGAAGGTAAAGTTAACCTTCCCTGACCATCGTACCTATCACATAGGGAATCCAGTATGTAGCGCACCTATAGCACATGGGAAGTGCGATGCATATAGACTGCCTTGAAGGGAGGGTGTGATGGTACCAGTGCGAGACTTTTAACTAGTCTTTGCTCACAATTTACAGTTCAGTTTGGGGATTTATGCCGAGTAAGTGATGTTCAGTAAATGTAAATCACAGGGGCTGATCTAAGGAGGTTACTAGAGCCACCACTTAAGGCAATTAGAATGTTTGCAGATCGATTGTTCAATTTATAAACAAAACCTGGAGATAGACTGAAGCAACATTGATCTACTTTGCATCTGTATAACAAATGCAGTTCGAAGGCTAGCTAGCTTGACTTCAGGCTCCGTTTGTAAGTTTATAAAAAAAACAAAGATAGACTAACAAACAATCTATTCGCTCCCCAGTGGAGTCGCCATTTTGTTACCGGGAATAGTGTCCACTCAGAGCTACTATTCCTACTAAGACTGGTAACTATCTTAGAAACAAACAAGTAAAGACTACTTTCACTTTCCTTTATGAAAATAGATAAGAGTGGAACAAAGGACATCAACCTTAGTCTTGCGTTTGGTTTCCTTGCTTGATTCCTCTCTTTCCTGATAGATCTTTGCCACTTCTTCTTCGTCTGCCCAGCTTCAAAGAGCACCTGTGGAATTAAAGCATCATACTACAATCGAAGAACAGAGATCTATATTCATAAATAACACAGGACCAGATATGTGTTAACCATACAAATGCATATATAATCAAACATACAAGAATATGGAGGAAAACTTGAATAACTTTATTAATATCAAGAATAGTAAGAGGATCACAACCAATAGTTCTGACCCAGCATCATCCTCCAGAAAGAAAGCCCTTCTTCACCTCAAGTAAAGCTTAGATCACCCAACACTATGAAGTTTCACCAGAAAACCAACAACACTTCTCTACAAGATACAAGATTCCAGCCTCTGGATCTCTGTGATGAGCGATCCATATATAGATGATTGTAGGGGGGTGAGTCATCTTTTGGGATCTTGATTAGTGTCTTCTCTCTGATAGTTCCTGCTTCCACTTGGAGAATGATGATCTCTTACTCATCCCTGGTCGAAAACAGAGAGGCAAGTGTCAGAGGGGAAGTTTCTGGAAGATTCCACGATCTTCCACCTTGCAAACTGTCTCTGCCATTTTTCCATTCTCACCCATCGTACCCTACAGAGGGGCCATTTAGTATGCATCGCATCCTTTACACTGGGAAGCTGATATGCATTGCACCCTCTACACTGGGTATTTAGTATGGTCCAGTTTTTGACCATTTCTGAGTAGTTTTTAGTGGAGAACTTCTGGGAGATGATGTAATCAGCTGACCTTGCTCCTTTAGGTAGTGAAGCAACACTTTTAGGGACTTAGGAGCTCTCAGTTTATGGACATTTATGATTGGTGTTGCGGTACCCAAAAATGTCTATAACACCAAGCCTCCAATTTATAGATGGAGAGAGGCTCATCCTTGCCAATTCTTTCATGAGTTCCAATGAGGAAAAAGCTTGGATGTTGCCTTGATTTATTGTTGTTTCCCTTCCTATGAGACCCTTTTAGGAATAACAATGTCCTTAGTTAGGCTTGAGGCATGTGTTTCCTACTTTTTTAGTTGGCATTGCAGAGTTTGAGTCAGTCAACTCGCGCTTTGACCTCTGGAATCTCATAAATATCTAGTAATGCTTCCCTTTAGGAAAAATAGAGCGTTAAGCTAGTGATTAACGATTTTGGCAAGGAGCTGGAAAGTGTTATTAACTCTACCTGTCCGTTTCTGGGGTGTGTTCCCCTAGAAAAAAGGCCTCTAAGTTTGGTCTTTTCTTCAACCAATGTGTCTTTCTCCTTTGAGTTGACGAGGAGGTAATTTTGTTGTATAATAGAGAGAGAGTGTGTTTGTTTGGAGGTGATGTATAAATACAAATAAGGATATATGGATAGAAGGGGAAGAGAGAATGAGAAAGGGAAGGAGATAGTCAACAAAGTTGTAGGACGAAGAGAGAGAGAGAGAGAGAGAGAGAGAGAGAAAGAGATGAAGGGGAGAGACAATGGGAAGTAGAATATATAGGAAGATAAAGAGGACTTGAGAGGGACAAAGGGAGAGATATGGAGGAGGGGGAGAGAGAGGGAGGTAATAATAAAGACCTATAGAGAGATAAAGGTGGAGAGAAGGAGAGTGGGAGTGAAAAGGAAGATGGAGAGAAAGGGAGAGAGGATATTAGGAGGGAATATAGATATAAAGGGATACAGAGGGAGATAAGGGGGGGATATAGAGAGAGAGAAGGGGAAGAGAGAGGGAGAGGGAGGGAGGGAGATATAGATAGATATGGAGAAACAATGTGTATGTTTGCGGGGTGATGTAGAGAGATGAAGAAGGAGAGACAAAGGGAGATAGAGATATAGATGGAAGGGGAACAGAGGGAGGAAGAGAGAGATAGAGGGAGGGAGGGAGAGATAGATACATATGAAGAGAGAGAGAGAGAGAGAGAGAGAGTGTTTTGGGGGGGTTGGGATAGAGAGACAAATATGGAGAAATGGAGGGATATATCAATATAGATGGAGGGGCGAGAGAAAGGGAAGAAAATTACTTGCACTAGAATCATTGATTTTAGTGTACAAATGTTGATTTTTAATCCTATTTGATTTTTTGCATTAGATGCATTTTTTTCTGTGTATAATCTGATTTCTAACTCTATTTCATTGCTTGCATTAGGTGCATTGATTTCATTAAAGATATTACTTTCTAATCTTGTTTGATTGAGCTTGCATTAGATGCATTGATTTCAGTGTAGATGTTGATTCCTAATCTTATTTGAATGCTAGCACTAGATGCATTGATTTTTGTGTAGATGTTGATTTCTAATCCTATTTGATTGCTTGCAACATTAGATGCATTGATTTCAATGTAGATGTTGATTTATAATCCTATTTGATTGTTTGTAGTAGATGCATTGATTTTAGTGTTGATGTTGATTTCTAATCCTTTTTTATTGCAACATTAGATGCATTGATTTCAGTTTAGATGTTGATTTTTGATTTGATGTAACTAGATGTATGATGTACATTAATTTCAAGGTAACTAGTTTAACATTGTGCATCGATTTCAGTGTAAGCACAAAAAATCATTAACAATGTGCATTATGACTAAGCTTTTGTAGATAACCTCAAACAAAATAAAATCAAATAAAACTTATATTTGTAACTTTCAATCATATTTGAGTTTTTTAAAATTGAATAAAACATATTTCATTTATAAAGAATTGATTGAAATACTTGGATAACTAAGTAAATTTAGGAAAGTTGATAACAATATAAAAAATTATAGAAATGTTGTCATATAGTTTTTTTGACCTATATAATAAATCTCAATAAGATTGACTTATATCATGTTATGACTAATTTCTTGTAGATAATCTCAAAATAAATAAAACTAAATAAAACCTATTTGTTGTTTACATGAGCATCTTTTAAAATTGAATAAAACTTATTTCAATCCTATTTGCATTTTTTAATTGAACTTTGAGATAAGAAATTGATTTAAATACTTAAAAAAAGTCTTCCATGCAATGGTATATAGGTGGGTCACACTTTTCATATATATAATATATAACTTTATAATTCAAATAATTTATTTTTAAAATTGAATTGTAATAACATACATGTTTTTTTTCACTAAAAGACACTTTCTACAAGCCAATATGAAGCATGATTGTAATTCTTTCCATGTTCAATATTAAATTGATACATAATTATATTTTATTTCATTTTAAGTACCAAAATGACATGCATCATAACTTAAGATTGTACTTATTTTCTTAGTTTATGAAACTAGAAATCAAAATTGTTGTATTTTGTAATAAAAGTTATGATATATAGATTTTTTTTAAATTAGTGAAATAATTTTAATACATCCATAAACTTAACAAATTAATGAAAATCCCTAAACAAGATCAATATAAATTCATAAACTGAAATAGTGAATGTATCAATAAACTATCCATATGAAAATATATACAAATTACAAATATCACATGAACATCCATAAACTGAAAAAATAAGCATCCATCAGCTGAAATAATGTTGATTTACATCCATAAACTAAAATAATAACCATCCATCAACTAAAATAATGTTGATTTACATCCATAAATTATCCATGTATGAAAATATACAAAGTTTTTATCACATGTGAATGTTCCCTATGACATGGGTTTGAAAATACAAACTATCCACTTGAAGTACCATTAGAACTCCTATGTGAGTTTTTCGCGTAAAGTAAGTGTCCATAAGCTGGTACTATAATATAATAGATTCAAATTCAAACTAATTAGATCATTATTTATACAAAATAAACAAAATATAAATAAATTATTTTTAACCAGATTTTAATTACATATACACGAATCTACTAACCTCAGTTGAGTTCAAATGCAAGTCATATAGGATGGGGGTTTGATGAATCTGGGTCCCCTACCTATGGTTCAATGATTAGGGCCTACATCGATGGACCTATATCATCAATTCATTTATACCCAACATCCCACTCATGTGCCCACATAATAATGAAATCAACAACATTGTACATATGGGCTTGTGTACACAATGGAAAGGATAAATTACAATTAGCCTAAAAATTAATTAGCATATATGTGTAACTTAAAAGTTTACCTCAATTGATGGTCCATGTGATTGTACATAGTGACTCTCCTCCACATGAGTGCTATGAGGTGGAGGAGAATCCATGGAAAAATGCTTTGGAGGAGGAAAGTCTGGTTGATCAGCAAGCCCCTCAGATGAGCTCATAAGCTCATCCATGTACTTGGATTATGTCTACATGTTATCATGAACTTATTAACATAAACAATTATGCATAATTTGACAATAAGAGTATATATATATATATACACACCTGGTCTGTGTCACGTGGGTCGTGCACCATCCAAGTGTTACAAATGACATCACGACACATACATGCATATGTCAAAAGTTGGTCAGTAGGTAAAATCACGAGAAATTAATCATCATATAAAGGAACTGGCAGGTGACGAGGCGATGGTGGTGTTCTCCTAATCTCTCCATAAAATGCAACATGAACATTGACTAATGATGTCTACATGTTATTTGTAATAGTCTCCTTGGTCTCAAAACCAAACTGTGACGAATCCTCTAGCTCTATCGATAATACCATTCTCTAAGATGGTAGCGTTAAGAATCTCGAAGTTGGTGGTACATGCCTAAGGTTCTTATAAATCCCCTCATATTCATATGTACATACCAAATCCCAAGTCCATAATAATGAGATCCATTATCAATGTAATCTGGCCACACATGTAACACCAACTCTGAATATATATGCTTGGAAAAATAAATTATGACTTGGTCCCGGTGGTGGAACTAGCCCCTAGCTCCAATGAATCGATCATACACAAAAGGAGTTGAATCAATATTATTAAAATATTTTAGTGGAATCAAACCTTTATGTCTAGGAGGGCGATACGAAGGGGTGTCGAACAACTCCCCACAAACATTAATGTTCTTGGTGTCCTCTTTCACCACCTCCTAAGTATGTGGGCTTCTAACCTCCTTCTTTGATGTACTGTAGGAGGTAGCTCTCTGGGCCTGACCTATGGTATGTCTCAATCAACCTATTTATTCTTTCCATCATCAAAGAAAAACTATGACTAGTAGGTGAATTGGAAGGGATGTTACACAACTCTCGTGTGATCCACATATGCTGGAAAGTAACATCTTCCAATGTGATGTGAGTTCTAGCACGGTCCCACGGAGGGATCAATGTTGAACTCTGATCCTTAACTTCACCCTGCTGAGGGTCTGCAAATCATAAACATAATTTAGCATATATAATTAACAAACTATAAGCATAATAACATATACATTCAATTGAAACACATTAGTTGAAGACAATTTAAAAATTAAAGACAATTTCAAGACATAAACACATATAGTTTAAAGAGGATTTAAAAATGTAGGATGTGTACCTAAAACAAGTGATAAAGGTCCACTAGAGGTAGCATGATCATTAATAGAGACAAAAACACTACCTCTGACACTCCAACTAGTGTCATAGGTAGGATCTATGAGTGGAACACACACTCTGGATGGGTTACATGATTTATCATGAGCCTAATCACATATAACAAATCCCCTTGCATTGTGATGACCCACAGTTGGGGTGCATCTATGGGATGTCTTTGAATATTAAATATAATACATAAAAGCTAATCTAAGAAAAAAAATATGACTAAGCTATTACATATAATACATATAAAGTAATCCAAGAAAAAAATGTTAACTTATAAATATTGTTTACAAAAAAACCATTGCTAAACTCAAGCATAATATTCTAGCCCAAAGTCTAAACTTTAGAATCCATTATCAACCAAAGTATTAAGTTCCATGTCAACAAAATCGAAAAAGTGATCAAATCTACCTTCATACATTTTCTCGTTTCTAAATAATACATTTTATTCATAGAGCATGAATATGTAAATATATATGTAAAAAATTGAAATAAACCTATTTACAAAACTAATAAAATTTCATGCCAACCAAATACTCCAATAGACTTTAAGTTCTTATAGTGTTTGAATTTGACACATGGCATGTACTAGATGCAAGCACATGAAGGCAATGTTTCTTGTATAACACACTACATAATGAAACAATATCGTACAAATTAGAAAAGAGTCAAATTTTTTTTATTCACTAAACCAAATGCACTTTTCATGATGTGTTTAATGTATCTTTCAGTGATGCATTATTGAAACATGAATATATATGTATATATATTTATATTACGTTTTAAATAGTTATGTTATGTTAAATGTTATAATTAGTTATGTTATGTTATAGTTATGCACAATACATGTTACACTATGCTGTATATATGTGTATGTGTTATATTAACTATAGTTATATTTATGTGTTCATAACACACACATAGAGTTACATATGTTATGTTAAATAACTTTATGTTATGATAAATAGTTATAGAATTATGTTATGTTATCTATATAGAAAACTATAATATATAGTTATATGTTTAAATTATATATAGTTATATTGATTATGTTCATGAACTATTAGTTGTAGTTATTTTACCATATAGTTACTATATATAATTTATGTTATAAATAGTTATAAAAAGTGATATATGTTATGTCTATATTTATATTTTTAATACATCTAGACTCTAATATATAGCTATGTGATGTTTAGTTAAATATATATATAACTAAGTTAATGTTTTCTATTATATTATATATAATATATATATTTTAGATTTAAAATTTACTATTTATTTGTCAAAAACTAACCATTTTATAATTTTAATATCAAGAATATTCAAAATAAAATTATTTAAATTCAAATAATTAAATAAAAATAAAATTTATTTTGAATCATAGAAGTTTATTTATTGAGTAATCACACTGTCATGTTGAATCTGAAGCTTTATTTACTATATTTTTGGTAATATAGTCTTTGCTTATTTTTGTTCTTAGGTTTTTTGGAGATTTTTTTTTTATTGATCAAATTTGATTCGAAAATTTAAATACATTTAAAATAAAATAATTGTTTTTTTTTTTTTAACTTTATTTCACAAAATTCCTAAAGAAAAACTTCAAAACTTAAAATAATAGAAAATAACATTTTTATCATTCAAAAATAGAAAATATGCATTTTTTATAATTAAACAAAACATGCTACCATTGCAATTAAGAAAAAAAATTAAAACCTAAATTATAGTTTTTTTTGGTGGTTTCGAAGCATTTTCTAGGTTGTTTTTTTATGGTTTTCTAAGTTGTTTTGAAGGTGTTATTATTATTATTTATAATGGTTTTTTTGTGGTTTTCTAGGTTGGTTTGTGGTTTTTCTAAGGTTGTTTAAAGGGTTTTATTGATGGTTTCGGGGGTTTTCATGGTTTTTGTTATGGTAGGGTTTTTTTTTTTCAAATAAATTTGTTTAATTTTGCAATAAATAAATAAATAAATAAATAAATAAATAAATAAATAAATAAATAAGATAGAATACCTACCTTCATTTGAGCCTCTAGGACATTGGCGAGGTTGTTGGTGAGGTTGGTTGGATCACTCCATGCTCTAATTTCCCAATCGAGCTCCAATACCGTTGGTCGAGCTCTTAATTGCCCCCACGGTATGTGCAAATGGTGTGTGTAGACTGTGGGTGAGCATTTTAATAGAAAAAAATAGCTCGATCGAGTGTTAGAGCTTGATCAAGCCCTAAAGGTCGATTGAGGGTTTGTTTTTGACCCTCGATTGAGCTATTTTTTGAGTGCTCGAGGAGCTCGATTGAGTGCTTAAAAATGGCTCGATCAAGTGCTTAAATTTCTTAATCAAGCTCTATTTTTGTCCATCTAAACATGGCCTCTCTCGCCAAAAAGTGTAAACCAAATCCATGCTATCACCCTATATTTTGACCAAACCAAAATGTTTATAGGACATTACGTTACATTATAACATTTCTCCCATGATAGACTAGAGAGCGACTTTAAGCACAATATTTCTATCATTTTATAAACATATTAATTATAAATATTAATTGATAAAAGATATAAAATATTTACTATAATCCCAACATATA
>APFE030310180.1:0-12392 GCA_000404065.3 Pinus taeda
AAAAAAAATCAATAGATACTAATAATATATATATATATATATATTAGTTAAGATTATACATAATAATATCAATTAGGAAAAAATCAAACGGGAAGAGTGACCTAGAATAAAAAGAAGGAGAAGGAACGGAAAAAATCCAATAGAAAACCGAAGATCAAGAAGGAAAAGGAAGGCAGGAAGGCACCCGGGGGAATAATAATAATAAGAATAATAATAATATTAAATTAATAAATGAAAATTTGACTGGCGTCCTTAAGTCAAAAATTAGCCGTTAATCTTTTTTAGCCGTTGCAGTCTCTACTCAGACTATTTAACATGCTAGACTAGATTTGTTTCTTCAACTTGTCCTCACGATGAACCACACTAGTTGGTTCGAAACGCGTCGACAAAGGTCTTTCTATATGTGATTTTCACTGAAATTCTTCTTATAATAAATATGGTAGTCTGACTTAAAATCAACTCCTTTATCTAGAAGTTCAACAACCCTAGGTGATAAATGGGTGTAATCAGGATCAGATGCGATATTACTATAGGGGTCAAATGATTTTATTTCTTCAGACTATAGGACAGAAGAGGAAGAAGAAGATGGTTGGTGTCCCCTTTTAGAGCTATCTTTTTTGAGAAGCCTTTCAGGATTGACAGAGGACTAACTATGTCAGCTTCTGAAAGAGATTTCGTATGCTTAAAAAGTGCCAGCTTGGGAGTGTGTAGTCGCCTAGGTGAATGATTTTGACCTTTCTAAACCATTTAATGAACTTAAAGGAAAATAATAAATGAATATCATTGTCCCAAGGGAAACTAAAAAGAAATTTGAATCCTCGGCAATTGTGCTAGTCTGATGTTGTACCTCTGAGATAGTAGTAGGCCAGCTACCAATGCTAGAGCATCTAAAATAATTGTTTTGGGGTTTTCGGTTTTAGTTTTGGAAGACCAATGAATGAAGACATATTTAGAATTGAAATACTTAATCGTTTGGATAATATTAATATCTCAACAAAGTGCTGCTATAAATCTTTAAACAATGATATAGATCAAATAGTGGTGAGAAGAAGGCAATAAATAATATGATTATGATAGTTTCCAAACTGTAAAACAGAACAATCATAAGTATGAAAACATTTTAAGCTACGTTCCAAAGATTCAAGGCAATATGCTTAAGCTTATTAGAGGTGCTAATGATTTAATGATTAGAGGGGATTAGCTAAACAGACAATTCATTAATCCATCCTCTTAATAGATGATCATTTTAGGAGCTTATAGAAATAAATTGAGACACAATTGTTCCTACCTAGGTATCTCTATAAGTCATAAGCATATGAAGAAAAACATAATGATTGATAAGTGGAAAAACTTATAGGATAACAAAAATTGTATAAAACCAAATTTAGAATCCTCTGCTTTGTATTAAGGCTCCAAAAAGACTGAGTACATCAAGTGTCTACAAAAGTTTCCTTCATAGGTGAAACCAGGTTCAAAGTAGAATTAACAGTCACAACTTAACAAATAATGAACAATGAATCTTGAACTTCAAATCTTTAACAACTCAAGAAGGGAGTTATTTATACAAGAATGAAACTAAATAAATATCCTAAAGCTAATTAAGGTTTATTCTAGGAAAGGAAAGATCTTCATGAACGAAGATAGGGGCAGCTATTGAACTGCTTCTTGCTGTCCATTTTATTCAGGTTGTGCTAGCTTTATTGTTTGATATTTTGCCCTTTAAGCTGCTTGATTGTTTGTATCCTTCACACTGATTAATTCCTTCATTTGATCTTTCATCTGATACTCTTTAAACTCTGTGAAAATCCTTTGGCCCTACTAAGTAACCTTTATTGTGTTCCTTTTTACCTTTACTACGCATTTCAGTTTTTTTACTGTGTTTTTCAATAGTAAGATCTTCGTATTTTCCTTCAAACTGTGTGTAGGCTTTTTTCTTTGTAAGCTTTGAACATAAGTTTTTACCTACAAAACACAAAAATTTTTAGGAAAACATATGGAAAGGATATTGGAAGGAGTCTAGAGCGTATTGGAAGATAAAACAATGGTTTTATTGGTCGCAGAGGCTTATGAGGGTTTTACTGTGTAAAGAGGGGAAACAAAGCCAAAATGGTGATTTTTGCATTTAAACGGAAAAATGGCTTTCATTTTGAAATATGGGGCAAAGTGAATAGTGGTCATTTTGTCATTATGTAGGAGATGGTTTTGGCTTTCATCACAATGCTTTATGAGGCACGAGCGGTTTTGGGAGGGGTCACCCGATACAATCTGAGCCTGACATGTAGCAAGGGAGGTCAGTGGAAAACCACTTTTGTCAGTGGGTAATGCTTGGACAGGGAGCCAACCCGAAATTGCTTAGTGTCATTGGATTTGAATGCCTTAGATCGGAGAGTGGTAAAGGGAAAGGGCAGTGCGGAGGGGCCCAAAAATTAATTATGGGGGGAATGGCTTTATTATGGGTTAAAACTGAGATTAGCAGTTAAATGGAGGTTTAGGTTATTTCTTTGTTTAAATCATAAAAACCTTTTAACAAAGAAATCCTTTGCAAAACATGGTATGGCAGACTTGAAAAAGTATCAATTCAAGCGGATAAATGATATCAAGCCTAGGTTTATCGAATATCGCAATTGCAATTTAGTAGAGGAAAAGCCCATCACAAAGGAATGCGATAGGGGATGGACGTGATGCGAAAATAAATCATGGATAATATTGCGATCTGGTCCGGGTTCCCATCGCATATCGGAGATCGCATTGGTGGAGGATAATGCTTTAATTGGGAGTTGTGATGGGGGCAGATGCAAAATGGGTATGAATTATGATATATATTTGCATTAGGTATAGGTCCATCGCAATCGCATATCATAATGCGGGGAGAGTGCATTCATGTTGAAAGGCTTGCGATCTGCCGATGCGATGTTATATTAAATACATAGTTTTTATAATGAAACTAATGGTTTTGGGTTATTTAATAAAGGAATTTAATAATATACAGCAAAGAGAACTTTTAGGAGTTTAATACTATAAGTTAGAGTTAATATGAAATATGAGTGGAAAGGAGGAATATGCTAAGTATAAAGCTTTTTCCACGAGTTAATTTCTTTTTATATATACATCAATACTTAGGCTAAAACATATTTTTGTGGGTTTTTGGGTAAAAGGGGATTTAACATGGGGTTTTCACTTTTCCTAGGCAAAAAGGATTTTGACCATAGGAAAAGGGGTTTTTTATGGAAGATGGATGAATATGAATTGTATGAAGGTGGGAAGGGGAAATTAGTAAATATAGGGATAAATGAGGATGAGGGAAGTTAATTTATTGATCTTGTAGACCTTCAATTGCTTTGTGTAATTGCCTCATGGACATAGAAACATATGGTAAAACATGATAAATGTACATTTTGTCCAATGAATTGTCGTTTTGGGTAGTGTTCTGGAGGTTGATCGAGAATATAGGCTAATGTCGTGGGATCGCATGCTCATAACTGAGAAATTTGGGTTGCAACCGCATGGATGAAGGATTTTGCATGTAGTTGGAAGCTCCCAACCACATGGATTCATTGATGTTGGAGAGGTTGATGACCCAGGTTAGAGAAAAGGTCATCCAACTTAGGTTTTGAAAATGTGGGCTGTGTACTCAACCTCAAAGTGACCTGTAGCCATGTAGAATTCTATGAGATGGCATTTTGACTTTTGTGGTAAGCTCTACTTCCTTAATGGAACCTAGTTAGTCAGGTCATGTCATAGTAGCTCCTCCTCTCATTAGTTACCCTAGAAAGATGGTGAAATTAGGTAAGTGTGGGAGGGGTGGTTATATATTGGTATCAAAGCTTCAATGTTCAACACTTGGACTGGATGGGATGAATGTGTTTCTCATACATGCATGTTCATTGTCTATGTGTTTGTTATTTGTACATTGTGATATTCATTGTTGCAATCGTGCCATCATGTAGAGGTTGATAATATTGATGTTGAGATTATATATATATATATATATATATATATATATATATATATAATATATATATATATATATATATATATATGTATGTATGTATGTATGTATGTATGTATGTATGTATGTTTGTGCGTGTGTGTGTACATATATGTTGTTCTAATCCAGATTGATCTTGTAGATGAGATAGCCTCTGCTAAACTTTACTAAGGTACATTTCATCATGTTTATGTTTTGTTATCTAACATAGTATGTTTGTAGGATGTAAAGGATCAAATATGACAAGCAAATTGGTCAATCAAAGATGACAATAAATTCATGTGATTCTCCCTACAACTCAGATGATCAACATAGTGATGAGTATTCCCTTGACATAGTAGATGAATTAAGAAGTTTGAAAGTAGATATTAGAGGTTGTAAAGAAGACAATGACAATATCATTTAGTCATAGGAAAGGATTTCTAGGGCACAGGAGAAATAACCAGAGGTTAATGCATTCATCCTTCAATGTTTTTCACATTTTTAGAGACATGGATTGCTTAAGATCAGACATGGATAGGAGGAAAGGAAAAATGGGGCACATGGAAGCACACCTTGATCAAGAAATAGGTTCGATAGAGAGGATACATACAAAGAGGGCATAATTCTAGATACACCCAATCAAACGGTTGGTGATCATGGGTTTTATCCTACTTCTCATTCAGGGAGACAACATGGTAATCATCATTGCCATTCATATACGAGGAGTAACAAACTGTATTTACTATAGGATTTCAAGAAAGTGAAGCTTCCTATATTTGATGGGGAAATGAAGAAGTCGCATGATGCATAAGTTTGATTTCTCAGTATGAATAAGTTATTACAATTACATGATTACTCATAGTATATGAAAACTAGGATAGATATTTTCAGTCTTAAAGGTAACGAACATATTTTGTGGGAAGATGTGAATAATGTTAGAGGAATTCGAGAGGAAGAGATAACATGGAATGAGTTCGAGATACTTTTTAGGAAGAAGTATCCATATGAAAGATACTATGATGATAGGGAAAGTAATTCTATTACTTGAGGAGAGGATCTATGACTGATGAGGAGTATACTAGTAGATTCTTGGAGTTATTAAGATATGTGCCTTATCTTAAGGAGGAGAAAGTGAAGATCCAATGATTCATTAGTGGGTTTCCAATGTCATTGATTGAGTTTGATGAGACTATATCACTAGAGGAAGCCATCAGAAAATTGAAGCATTGTTATGAGAAACTGAAGCATAAGACTGAGTCTAAATAGGATTGAAAGGGTAATGAAAATAATAAGGGAAAGTGAGATAAGAAGTGAGGAAGAAAACTAGATACAAAAAACAAAGAGAATGCAACGCCACATGGTAAGTTCAATACAACTGACCGAGGACACGAATTTCAGTCTAAGGAGCAAAACAAGGGAGATGGTATAAAGCCTTTACAACGTTGGAGTTGTGGCAAGGATCATCACATGAGAGATTTTCCATACAATAATGGTGGTAGAACATACATTTAAAGTGTTTAGGAGCACATACAGTTGGGGATGTTGGACAAAGCATTCCTCATATTTATGCAGTGTTGGAAAATAGTGAGGCTAATCATTAAACATGTATTATCGAGATGGACACTAAGATTTGTGATCAAGTTTTTTCTATCTTGGTTGAACTTGGATCTAACTATAGTTATATTAGTCCTAACCTAGTGGATAAGTTTGGTTTGAATAAATAATTACATGCATAATCATAGTTATTGTATTTGGATACATGTACCAAGAAAAGAATGCATCATTTGGTAAGATCTTGTGCATTTGAGATGAATGATATGTCTACATAAGTGCATGTAAATGTGCTTCTGTTGGTATCATAAAGTATTTTATTACTTTTGTATTAGTTGTATCTTCATAGGAATAAGGTGGGTTATTATATAAAGGTTATTGAGTGATTGGATGAAAATCAAGAACAATGAATATTGCAGGGTAAGAAGAGGGTGACATCAGTTAGGATGGTTACCACTGCGAATGAAAAGCACAATCGCAGGAAAGGGTGTGTATTGTTTACAATTCATATTTCCAGTGAGAAATGTAAGGACATTGAGGATGCATATGCCTTTCATATGTTTTGGTTTTTCAACATTTTTAGGATGTATTTTCAGCATATATCTAAGAGTTACCGCCTCATATGGAAGTAGAATTTTCCATTGAGTCGATGCTAGGAACATCGTAGGAATGTACAGGACGAGCACTTTTGAGTTAAGGGAGTTGAAGTTACAGTTGAAGGAAATGCTTGATAATGGATACATTAGGCCAAGTCTGTCACCCATGGAGGATTCACTTAGTGAACCTCTGACATATCATGTGCGTTCATGGCATTTTAAGTAATACCCTTAATTTTACTACATATTGGAAAATCCCTCTAAAAATCACATTATTTAACTCCCTACCAATAAGAACCCAATACAAATTTCCAATCTAAGAAACCCCTAACTTCACTATATATTGTAGCTACCCATTTTTTTATTAACATTATTTATACCCTATTATATTTTTTCATTAAATTTAAGCTTCATTTTTTTATATTTGTCAATATAAAAACCCTTTACCCCCTATATATCCCCCAATATCTTATGTCATTTTTCCTCAACATATATACCCCAATATGAACCCACGTGGTATGATATTTCTCCCCCAGTAAAGACCCTCTAGTGTCACCTTGGCATGTGCTAATGTTGTTTGTGAAGAAGGATGATACTCTTAGGTTGTGTATTTATTATAGGTAGTTGAAAAAGGTGACAATTAAGAACATGTACCCTTTGGTGTGGATTCATGACATATTTCATCAGTTGAAGGAAGAAAAAGTGTTATGAAAGATTGATTCGAGATCAGGGTATAATCAAGTACACATTAAAGAAGATCAGATTTACAAGACCACTTTTTGCACCAGGTATGGCCATTATGAATTTGTTGTAGTTCCTTTTGGTTTAGATAATGATCCAAATAATTTGGTTTAACTAAACATATGAAATTTTCTAAGAATGATGAAGATCATGCAAAACATTTAGCAGCAGTGTTGAGATTACTAAGAGAGCATCACTTGTATTCCAAACTTAGTAAATGCAAATTTTTTCAGACAGAGGTTCATTACGTGGGCCATGTGGTTTCCAAGGAAGGTATAGCAATGGACCTGAAAAATATCAAAGATATCATGGAATGGGAAAATACTAGGAATGTGTATGATATTAGATCATTCATGGGGCTAGAAGGGTAGTACATGAGGTTCATCAGGAAATTCACATAAATTTCCTATCCTATTATCTCATAGCTATGAAAATGAAAGAAACTTGAATGGAAAGAGGAATGTGGAACTAGTTTTGAGAAGTTGAATTAATTTCTGATACATGCTTCAGTTCTAAAGATTGTAGATCGAGATAAAGAGTTCTTGGTATGCATAATTTCTTAATGGTGAGGACTTGGTGGAATATTGATGTGTGAAGGATGTTTTTTATGCTATGAGTAAAGGAAATTGAATGAGCATGACAAAAATTATGTAACTCATGATATTGAGTTGGCACTGATCATTCATGTATTGAACATGCAGAGACACTATCTTCTTTGTAGGAGGTTCAGTTTCATGAGTGATCATAGTGGGCTGATATACTTATTTGACAAGATGAATCTAAATGTCAGGTAAGCTAGGTGGTCAGATATGCTTAGTGAGTTTGACTTCGAGATCAGGTACATTAAGGGTAAAGAGAAGATGGTTGCAAATGCTCTTAGCAGAAGAGTACAAGTAAATCACGTAGGAACTATGAGTTCCTATGGGACATATTTATAGGTTTAGATCATGCAAGCAGGATAACATGATGATGGATACCAACAAATAAAGTACTATTTACAATAAAAACATATAGGTGAACAAGCTGTGGACTATCATCTCATGGAAAATGGTTTAGTCAAATTTAGGGAAAATATCTATGTGCCCGACAACAATGATATCAAGAAGCTTATCTTGTGGGAATTTCATGTCAAGCCATATTTAGGTCATCTGAGATATCAAAAATCGTTAACAATGGTTAAGAAGTTTTACCATTGGCCAAACTTGAAGAAGGAGATGGTGGAGTTTGTGGCTAGATGTTTTGATTTCCAAAAGGTAAAAGTATAATGTAATCATCTAGGTGGTTTACTATAGCCGATTTCGATTCCAAAGTTTATATGGGAGGTCATTTAACTTCATTATAGGTTTTTCAAGGACATCTATATAGCATGATTGTATTATGGTTGTAGAGGAGAGGTTGGCTAAGGTCGATCACTTCATTCTAGTGAAGTCTATGAATTCAACTAGTGAGGTTGCTCACGTCTTCATTACAGATATAATAAGGTTGCATTGTGTGCCAAAGAAGATTGTATCCGACAAAGATACCAATTTCACTTCTAGGTTAGGGAAAGAGTTATTTGTAGGTTTGGGTACAATGTTGGATCTCAATACAACTTACCATCTACAAATATATAAATAGATAAAGATGGTCAACAAAATTCTGGAGGACATGTTGCAAATGTATTTTATGCATCAACAATAGAGGTGGGAGGCGTATCTTCTAGTAGTGGAGTTTTCTAACAATGATGGGTATCAAGAATCTCT
The DNA here is from genome assembly GCA_000404065.3 of Pinus taeda. Classification (NCBI taxonomy): domain Eukaryota; kingdom Viridiplantae; phylum Streptophyta; class Pinopsida; order Pinales; family Pinaceae; genus Pinus; species Pinus taeda. The sequence goes on from APFE030310180.1 coordinate 8,601, forward strand.
AAGGAAGATTTCATTTGAGGAAATTTATGCATAGAGTTGTAATACTCCTATTAGTTGGAATGATCTAGTAAATAAAGTATTGAATTAACCAAACACGTTGGTAGAGATGGAACAAGAAATGGAGCTTATCAAGAAGAATATAAAGGTGGAACAAGAAAATAAGAAGTGTTATGTAGTTCATCACATGGATTTTAAGGAGTTTTAGGTTGGGCAACATGTGTACTTGCGCATCAAGCCCAAGAAGAGCTCCTTGATGATTAGATCATGTGCCAATATAACACCTCGATATTGTGGGACTTTCAATATTCTTGATAGGAATGGATCGATGGCCTATAGACTTAAAATACCTCCGACAGTGCAATTCCATGATGTTTTCCATGTGTAAATACTTAAGAATTATGTGAAAGAGGTTGATCATGTGATTGACTTCTATGTATTGTAGGTGAAGGAAGAAGGAGAATTCTAGCTGGAGCCTTATTGAATTTTGCAGTAAAATATGCTCATGCAATGGAATCAAGAAATCAAGCAAGTTAAAGTGCAGTGGAAGCACTTTAGTCCCAATGGAGCTACATGGGTGATGGATAATCAAATGTGGGCTTTGTATCATTTTCTACTGACTAGTTGAGTGGATGTACTTCACTATATGTATTGATGTTTTGTTTTCACTATGCTGATATGTGTGTGTGTGTGTGTGTGTGTGTGTGTGTGTGTGTAAATATTGCACTAAGTTATGTTACAAAGCTCCAATAAGTGGTATGTTGTTCATGATAAATGGTTATGGCTTCACTAATATGATATGATGCATTGAGTTGTGTCATAAAGCTACATGGGAAGCATTTGCTTTGTTGGTTTATAAGTGGCATTAAACACCGAGGATAATGTTTCCCTAAGGGGGAGTGTTCTGTAATTGCCCGAGTTAAAATCTCATGTAAAAAATTTACTGAAGGAAAAATAATACCAAGGTCATGTGAGATGTATTCCAAGCTGAATGTTGGGAAAAAATATAGTTATAGGGATCACTTGTGATTAATTAATGGCTATGGAAATTGGCAAAGAAAAAGTGGCAGTAATTGAGATTTTATTTATGTAATAAAGGAAAATAGGAGAAAATGGAGATGAAAGGTCACATATTTGCATGAGAGGGAAATTGAAGGAAACATTAAGGAAAATGAAGAAAATAGAGGCCTCAATGATAAAATGGATTCTTACGATTAGTTCACATATTTTTTTCAGTTCAACCTTTTGTTAGTTTTAGCTTGGAGCTCTCGTCTATTCTCTCTCTCTCTCTTATACTCTTTCACAACTAGTGAAAACTTGGAGAATTATTGGAGCATGCATGGAGCACCTTAGCATAGATTGGATATGAAGAGAGAATGAAAAGGAAAAGTAGGAAATAACAAGGGGACAACGAGATCAACATCTACAACTAGATTTCTTTGTGGGTACTCAGTTGCATGTATGATTTCCTTGATATTTTATGTCATGCATGGTGTGTGCATGTGGTTATTTGGTTATGATCTATGATTCACATGTAATATTTCTGGGATTGGTAGTGCTTTTGCTTAGCCATTCCATTTCCTACATATTGATGGTGATGCGGGTTCTTTTCCATTGGTTTTCTTACTAATTAGTGCTTACAATACCTTATGGCTATGGGCTGGAACAAACACTTTGGAGTATTGGAACAACATGGGTTGAGTTACTAGTACTAAAGCCTAGGATGGAAAAATGATCTGGATCTCTTGGTGGGTTGAGTTACTAGTCCTAGAGTTCAGCTGGACAAATTTTGTGGAGTCCTAGAAGGTTTTTGGTTGAGTTACTATTTCCTAGAGCCCTAGATAGCCTCGGTAGAGACTGATTTGGTTTGTGTGGGTGATGTTTGATCGTGAGGTGGAATCATGGGTTGATGGTTGAGGTTGCTTGGCCCCTAGAAGCCTTGGTTTGGTTTTTCTTGGGTTATTCCATGAGATTCCACATTAATAGTTGCAATATGGTGCGGGGTTGATTGGTTGAGTGGGATATTTGGTTAAGCCCAATATATGGTTTGGCGGTATGTGGAAGTCTATGACTTGGTTGGAATTGTTGTGAGGCCCCTATAATACTAGTGATTACCCAATTACTATTGTAGTTGTATCCCTTACTAATATTTTTGTGCCCCTATTGTCCCCATATTTTTATTACTATGCCCCATAGAATCCCTCTATTGTTATTTTTGTGGCTTTATATTATTATTGTTAAGTCAGTTGGGTTATATTGTGACTCCTTAGACTCCTATATATAGAAAGGAGGTTTTGTCATTTCAATCATCGAATAATTGTTCATTTGTGTAATGTAAAGGAGGTTTCCCCCTCGAAGAGACTAAATTCTAAGGTGTTTATCTCTCTTTTCTATCTTTTTGTGAGCTGGTTTCATAACATTTGGTATCAGAGCTTTGGATTCTAGGGATTCACTGCTCCAAATAGGTCATCATGGAATTTTCACTATAACTTTTTTTCTGCGAAGTTTCAGAAGAAAAATAAAAAAAATATTTGAGATGAAATGACACTGAACCCCGTGTCCGAATTTTAGAGCTTTTCGCGCTATATTTGTGGAGATATGATCTGAGGAAGTTGGTCTTTTTGCAAACTCTTGAATTACATTCCAAACAGGTTACCTAGGGAAAATCGTCATAACTTTCTCTTTGAGCATCAGATTGAACTTTTGTAAGAAGGTACAGAAAGAGGACGGACTTTAGTTTCTTGTATATATTTTTAAGTGCCAAAGGTTGAAATAATGACACGTGGCACTCCCTACAAGTTCGCTCTTCTAGAAAGGTCTAGAATCAGGTCATCTTGGGAGATTGTGCATAACTCTTTCTTGGAGAATCCAATTTGGGTTCACACTAATGGAATTGGAAAGAGGACATAGAGGGCTAATACATGTCACAATTTTAGAACTAGATGATCTGAAATTATAGAGGTACATCATATTCAATATCAAGCTCCTACAAAGTGAAAAAAGGTGTGTAGTTTTTTTTTTAATTTTTGCATAAGCTGGGTTTGAAAAATTAGTATGAAGGAATTAAAAGGGCATAGTAAAGCATTATTATTAGCACTTGATACCCTAAGGAAAGAAAATGAAAACACCTAGTAAGCAAACTAAAATCTCTAGCATGAATCATGAAGAAGAGTAGGAAATGCAACATGGTATATCAAAATTACGAGACCAAGTGCAACAAGTGTCACTTGCACAGAAAGTAACAAAATCCAAGATGAAAGATGTAGAAGCTAAGATGGATGGTTTAAAGAAAGGTGTAGAAGCTAAGATGGATTGTTTAAAGAAAGGCATAGAAGCTAAGATGGATGGCATGGAAGCTAAGATGAATTTCATGGACACTAAAATGGATGGCATGGATGATAAGATGGAAGAATTGAAGATAAATATGAATACATTGCTACAAGAAATGGTCACTAATGGTGAAAGGGTAGTAAAGGAAACTCATGATGAGAACAAAAGAAATGTTAATCATGATTCCATAGACTCTAATGTTGGATCGAAGACTCACCATATTCCAAAAATTGATATGAGAAAGTTTGATGGCAAGGATCCCGCAACATGGATATTACAGATGGAGCAATTTTTCAATCTCAATAATGTGAAAAAAACACAAAAGGTACGTATTGGAACTTTATATTTAGAACCAAATCAATTTGTATGGTATCAATGGCTTTTCTCTCATAAACAAATTATCACTTGGGAAATTTTTACGGAAGAATTGATAGCACATTATGAGGATACAAAAAGCAACACTTT
>APFE030310185.1:0-11351 GCA_000404065.3 Pinus taeda
ACAGATGCCGATGGCACCACCCGTCGAGATCGAGGGAATTCTGGACACACAGGTAGCTAAGCGCACACGCAGGAAGGACTATTTGCAGTATTTAGTAAAGTGGAAGAACTGTCCAATAGAGGACAGTTCGTGGCTTAACGCGACGCAAATACAGAAGGCAGGCTATTCTGTTGACGACCTCATCGAACGGAGCGATGACGTTTTGCCACCCCGGGAGCTTGATGCAGGAGCATCTAGCTCTGAGGAGACGGAAGTTGGCTGACAGTCTCACAAAGAGGCAATCATATATATAAATCTGGACAGGTGTAGTCCTGTCAGTTATTTTACATTATTTTAATTATTTTATTTTTGTCATAAGACATCAGGAATAGGTCGGTTGGAGTCATGAGTTGTTTCTTTTTCAGGTAGAAGTTATGGACAGCAGAATAAATTATCAGTTAATTAGTTCCTTTTTATTAGTTATTTAGTTCTTTACAATTGTATTAGTTGGGGCATTTAGAAACTAATAGTCAGTTACATAATCTGTTAGGGTAGTTCCATCTAAACAGAACTGTATTGTTTCAGATGTGTTAAAAGAGGAACGAAAAACATTGTATGGGATTCCTCCGAAGAACAGAGAAAAAGAAAGGAAATACAGTCATTTTTCCAAAATAAAACGTTTATTTTTATCCACTGTATCATCACTGTAATGAAAATTTCATGCATGAAATATAATTCTGTGTGTGTAACTAAATTGGCAAAAGAGCAATAGTGCAGGACAAACTAACGAAAAGAGAAGAGAGTGAACGCATAAAACATTTCTTCCAGACCGAGAAGAAAGAGAAGTTCCAAGTACCGACAATTTCTGGTAAAGGGAGATAACAAGAACGACAGAGAAAAAGTGCGTAAGGGTATTGCTTCCAGAATGAAAGGGAACAAGCAATCACGTACAGAAATCAATTCAGGTAACCCGTAATGACCTCCTTATAATATGAATAGAGCAGTGCTATAAAGAAATTGAAATAACTGTAGCATTCCATTACAAGTTTAATTTAAACACAGTCCAGTTGACTCACGGTCCCTTCGAGACCAAAAACGCATTCATAAGAACCAAAGCAGAATTTGCACAGTATATTATGTACAGACAGGTCACCAAAATCATTTAGAGTTTGCACAGTATATTATGAACCGAGAGGTCACCAAAATCACTACAGTAAGAGAAATCCATAGCATCGGCGAACCGGGGTTTCAATTACCCAAGGGTTCCCATCGACTTAACAACCCTATTGACAGGACGAGAGTTTACAGACAACAGATGCCAACCAAAAACTAAGCAAGTGACCAGATTTTACAGACCAGGGTTCGAAACACCCAAACAACCATCTACAGGACAGGGTTTCGAATAAACCCAGAAAAAGCATTGCAGAACGGAGGACCAATTACTCAACTAAATTTTCCAGAGACGGAGCAAGTTACGCCAACCAACGGATAGATAAATTCATCGCATAGGCGACTGCCAGTTACAGAACAAACCCTCGGCAAAAACTCTATGAACGAGAGACCGATAAGTTAAGAGCCTAACCGGAATAAGGCACTGTAGGATTTGAGCGAATGTCAACAGTTGTAAAGAACGCAACCAGGAACTAACAAGTTCGAACCACTTGCAAACAAAACAAAGCGGATTACCAAAGTCCTAAACGGAAAAACCCTCAAAGAAAAACAAGAAATAAAGGTACCCGCTGGGAAGAATCTCACCTGAGCAGAGGAGGCCGAACCGAATAACAAATAAATCATAAAACCCTGAAGACATGGAGCGAATATGTCAGGGCACGTAAAGAAAAGGTAAGGAAGTTCTAGCAGAGAACAAAAGCTCACCTTGACAGTGAGATTGGAGCGTCGAGTAGCTGGAGTATAACCTGCCATGAAGCCACGTGTTAATAAACTGAGCAGAAAACAAGTTTAAACAGCTAAAAATCGAGTCAACAAACTAGTAAATCGAATACAAACCCTACATAACAGAACGGCGCCTCCATAACCAGTGAAATACCATCTCCAAGAGCAGGAAAGGGTCGAGAGAACCCACATAACAAGCTTCGAAAACCAGAGTGGCAAGGTGAACAGAGCTCTCGCAGAGTGGAACAAGACTTCAGCAGAGTGACCCGAAAAAGCGAAATGACAAATGATTAACGGAGGGTTGACAACAATCAACTTTTGTGTGAGGATAACCGACAGGTACAGGTTGGCAACCGGTGGGACAGGTTCGAAACCCCAACCCTTCTACCGAGAAACGTACCATAACATTAATACAACCATTAAATTGTCCAGGACACGATTCCAATCAACCAGAGACCTTTAGGGCATTGGCGGGAGGCCATCAAAGAACTTGGATACATCTGCAACTGATCATTCACCATACAGAGTGACTTTCTTTTTTCCATGGCACATATACGCTTCTCTGTCTTGCTGACAGTTAAAGCCAAGGAAAATCTATAAGAAACTATTGCAATGGGGTTAATACTCTGAATGAGGCTCCTATTCCAAATGGTGTGAGGTCTAATTGGGACTTCACAATGGGTAGAATCCCTTGGTTGATAGATTTCCAGTACCCATCAAGTCCTGTAATAAAATCCATTAAACATGCTTCCCAACACTAGATTGTTATGGATAATGGCTTTAGGAACACTAGGATCTTGATTTTATTTGCCTTATTTTGTTGGCATACCACAAATTCCACCATGAATTGTACCCATATTTTAATACCTTCCAAGAAAAAATATTTCTTGATCCTATGGCATGTATTCAAAAGTGTTGAATAACTAGAACCATAAGAGACCATCTCTTTAACCACAATAGAAAATATCTTTTTATGTAACACCTATTGTAGAAGCCATTTTAGCAACACAAAATCTATGAAAATATCATGAAAGAAACATTTAAACCATTGAAGGTAAATGAAATGTGACATTTGTCATCATAGGTGCCCCTATATAAACACTCATCTCACATATTATAACGTAGTAATCTAATGGATGTGAATCCTTTCTAATTACTCTGAATAATATTATTAAAATATCCATAAATTTAAATAGTTATTCCTAAGGTTTTTTTTTATTACTTATTTTCCACCAATACCCTATAATACTATTTAATATTGGTAATGCTTATACCACCAATTTTAGAAAAACACATATATTTGCAACCACCTACTACCTTGCATGTGCTTTCCATTGTTTCCATTATTCCTTTCATAATTTTCGATATATTCACTCATTGTGATGATCATAAATGCTAGCATAAATATATTTCAAATCATTCATCCAACTCATCTAGACTCGAAGCTATTTAATTCAGTAAGTTTTCAATTGCGAGTCAATACCTAGCAACATTGCTAAGTCTATTTATTCATCAAGTCGTGATAATACTCTTTTTTCACTAGGGAATGACTAGAGAAAATGAGGAAGATTTTGGACATCTGATAAGGTCATTGTTTGAACCATATTCGTTTTTAATTCTATGAGGTGGTGTGTGTCAATCATGGGATTGATCAGTCTAGGAGAAAATAGGAAACCTCTAATCTTAATCTTAAGAGGGTGAACATATACTACAATAATGAGAGATGTAGAGATATTTGTTCCATGGGTTGTTGTCATGTATATTGAGCCAGTTCCATGGAAAACATGAGATTAGTTCCTTAAATAAGTATATACTTTTGGTTAGCCTAGAGTTGTTAACAACTAAGACAATGGCCATTACACCAAAGGAGATGAATTTATTATTTTCTTACTAGATGTCATTAGGAAAGATGTTGAAACTTGATATTGTCTAAACCTTAAACTGATGTTTATTTATGTTATTAGCCTATGTTTTCATAATTGTTGAGGAAAAATTAACTTTTATTTATGTCAATAGTTTGATTTTTCATTGTTTTCATGCATTGATATTCTGATTTAGTGCTCTTGTGTTTTTGTTGTTCATGTAGGGTTTTGAGTATGTCATTCCCTTGGGGGTGGATATTCATGTTCAAATTGATCATATCTAAAATTAGACAAGATTAATGAGAACCATGGAAAATTTTAGAGGTTAATATTCTAAAGTGGACTAATTTTTCATGTTTAAAAAAAAAGATTCACCAATTTCCATTTTTTCTCACCCAAATTTTATAGCATAAAATCAATGTGCCTTAAAAATCACCAAAATGTTATAGTTACTATATAGATACCATACAAAATCATTAAAATTTTGAATATTATTACAAAAAATATAGCTAAACATTTTATACTTTACATGTTAGAGACTAGTAAGATTGGCCAAAGTTATGCAGGAGCATTGGCCCCACTAAAAACTTGAATTTGATTCTGGATGCTTCCTGAAAGGGAATCATGGAAGTATTGAGGAGGACATGATTCTTTTATTTTTATGTAAATTTTAATTGTTTTGTAAGCCTATAGAAGGTCCGACGTGGTAAGAATACCTTTCATTCCTGTTGAGTTTCTATCTCATTTTATATATGCTACCTACAAGTGAGTCAAGCAATGCTCAAAACCATTTTAAAATAAGGTTGAATGTCATCAGGCCCTGAGGGGCCATAACATGTAATCCATTTAATTTTAAATTCATGTGTTGATGTGTTTCAAATCTACCTGTGTTAAATCTATGTGTTCTTTTTTGAGAAATGTTGTTTGTTGTTTTCATGCTTTTCTATCATTTGTTATTCGAGGGACGAGAGCCATCATTTTGGTGCTAGTTGCATGTTCAGGACATAATGTGTAGTCTTCGGTTGTCCATGATATAGGTCACAAATCAAGAGCTAAGGGAAGGGAGGTTTAGGTGCAATGTCACACTAGATTCAAGGTGGATGGATATTTCCATCAACAAGTAGACCAAAGATACTTGAGCCTCCTCGCTTTGAGCAAGAGAACACATTATAAAAGCCTGACCCCTGACTTAGCTGGGACCTAGTGAGTTGGTTGAGCCTTGCACCACGTACACCCATCATGGAGAATAAAAAGTGGTCGACCTCCAAGCTTGATTCGACCTCCAACTAGCATCATTTGACTTGGCCTATGATGTTAAGATGGATGACTGTGAGTTTGGCTTGAATAATTTCAAGATTGGCGCGACAAAGAGGAGAATATTGGTCCAGTGCATGACTTGATTTTTGGATTTGTTAATGGGGAGTTCCATTGCTGCAGGCCGATTCTAAGAGACTAGAGTGTGGGTTGGTAAGCCACATGCATCCAGATATTGAAGCCATCTAGGGATGAAAGGAATTAACCCTAAAAATCAGTCAATCATAAAGTGGTATTAGAGTGCAGGAATGATGCGTAAGAGAACAAGAGAAGTTCTTAGGAGGTGAGAAAAGGAGAAACTTCTAAGTGACCAAGGAAATATCAAAAGGTCGAATGGAAGTAAACTAAAATTCCAAAAGTTTGAGACAGAGGAGGAGAGTTGATGAGGTGTCAGTGAAGAATGTATAGTTGCAACTCACTTAGAGATACATGTACTAAAGGAGACTGATATTACAGAGGATGAGATGTAGTAATGATAATGCATGATTAGGAGATCATGAAGATTTTAAAGAGTAGGATTTTGATGCAAGAGCATCGAACCCATGCCAAACCAGAATTTGATTTTGGATGATTCCGAAAATGGCATTGTGGTATACGTTGAGGAGGACACATTTTTTTGGTTTTTATGTTAATTTTTATTTTTTTCGTAAGCCTATAGAAGGCCTTATGTGGCAAGAATACCTCTCATTTTTGTTAGGTCTCTATCTCGTTATATATAGGCCACCTGCTAGTGTATCAAACATTGGCTAAAACCATTGTAAAATTAGGTCGAATGTCATTAGGCCCTCAGGGATCATAACATGTAATCGTTTTATTTTAAATTCATGTTTTGTTGCATCTCAAATTTGCCTATTTTTAATATGTGTGTTTTTTTAGAAATGTTGATTGTTGTTTTCATGCTTTTCTATCATTTGTTATTTGATGGGAGAGAGAAACAACTTTGGTGTTAGATGCATGTTCAGGACAGAGTGTGTATTCTTTAGTTGTCCATGACATAGAGTCACTAATCAAGAGATGATGGAAGGGAAATTTAGGTGCAAGGTCAAACGAGATTCAAGGTGTACGCATATCTCCATCAACAAGCAGACAAAAGATACTCAGGCCTTTGGGCTTTGTGTGAGGGAATGCATGACAAAATACCGACTTGGGTGGGACCTAGTCTATTGTTCGAGCCTTGGAACAAGTCAACTCGTCATGGAAAATAAAAAGAGTCCGACCTCTGACGAATGCCATTTAACCTAACGCGTGGCGTTAATATGGGTGACTTTGAGTTTGGTTTGAAGAATTATGCGTCGAGAATAATTGTGACAAGAATAGGGAGGCATGATTTCAAGATTAGAGAAACAAATAGGAGAATAATGGTCTAGTGTGTGACTTTTGTTTGGGATTTGTTAATGGTGAGCTCCATTGTTGCAAGCCAATGCCGAGAGAGTAGAGAGTGTGTCCATAACCCGTAGGTTTCCAGAGATTGAAGCCATTGGGGAAAAACGAAGTACCCAAAAAATCGGTAAATCATGATAAGGCTTCTAAAATTTAACATAAATTTCCACCCCTGAAATATTCCCTACTTAGATTGAATGATGCTGACTTTATTTGTCTTCACTTCCCCCAAGGTCCCAATTATAGTGGTGGGATCCACAATGTTACTTTATGTATTCATTAATCGGTGGAAAATGAAAATGAGCATATGGTTCTTGACAATGAATAGCTACATAACATTTACTTGAAGACACTTAAGGTATATCCTCCCCGCTATAAGTAGGATAGAATGTTTCTTTAATCTTATTCCAATGGTATAAGGTTTACCAATGGGCTAATTGAGATTAGGGCTTAAGGTTTATTAATGACTTAATTGGTCTTAGAGTTTGTAGATTTATTATTTGATTTTTGGGCTTACTCTTTCTTTTGTTTTTTGGTGGGATATTTAGACAAACAACATTATATAAACCTTTTCCCGAATAAATTTGTAAAGCAATGTTTACCATCTTATTAAATGATTATTAAAAAAATCAAATAATTGGATGCAAATTTATTTCTTGATTATGTTTTGATGGTTTTTGTCAATACATTTCCTTTTTCTTTGATTTTTTTAAAGAATTTAATTTGTAATCCTTGATCTAATTGAATTCTCTAGACATGTACAAACCTATTTTTGTCATATTAGTATTTTGAGCTTCCTTGTTTGTTAATAAAAAGATAAATTGTGTAGAATCTGAGGTTGATCATAATTATAACTTGTTGTGATTCAATGGTATTCTCATCTAGTAATACATCTGTCTCTTTCAAGAAATGTTAATCCTTTTTTTCTAAATCTTTTGAGTTTTGTTATGTAGTAGCTGAAAAAAATTGATTTTTCATGTTCCATTCTTTCCTAATGTAGATGTTATTTTCATTTTCAATATAAATTTCAATATTGTCAATTAGAAATTTTGGAAGTGTGATTTTAAATAAATGTGTGTTTCATGTGAATCACACTTATTAATAGTATTTTACGTAGGAAAGCTTTAGGTTATAGCTTCTTCAAGATTAATAATATTTGATGTAGGAAAGGTTTGGATTGTAGCTTCTTCAATATTAATAATATTTTATGTAGGAAAGGTTTGGGTTATAGCTTCTTAAAGAAAGGGAAAATCTAGAAAATATTTCTAGTTTATCTCATACAATCATGTTTAGTTATTCTAATAAACCTCAATAAATAAATAATCATAAGGTATAATATGTAGGTATGAGAGAATATTACAAAAAAATTCCCTATTGAAAATAACTTAATTGTTATATCTAGGAATATGAACTTGCCTCAAATTCACGTAGGATGAAGTTTAAGTAGCTCAAAGAAAAATGGTGTCGTGATGTCTAAATTTTGTACAATATTAATATGCTAATTAGAAAATTGAATTTGCAATCTATTAGAGGTAGCTCATTCCCCAATTTGTGATTATATCAAGTGGGAACTAGCTTATTTTCTAATGGAGAATTCAACTTCTCTAAAACATAAGGTTCTAAAAGGTAGAATAAAGAATTGTTTAGTTGGAACAATTTTTCCAAACATTGAGTAGAGGTTCAAGCAACTCAATTGTGAATTAAATTTTTTCTCAAGTCTAATTTCACCAATTTCTTTAGTTAATCTTAATTGTGGTCTTATCATAGGAGAGCTTATGGGAAGGCACTCCAACATGTTATCCTAAATGCTTTTTAGGAGTTCTTTACTTTCTATGGGCATGGATAAATCATTCCACCCATGAAAAGTAAAGAACTCCGAAAAAAGAATTTACTATTATTATGGAATGTGGAAACCTACAAGCTCTTACTCCACAAGTTATTACTAATGGCTTGTTACCCCATAAAAATTAGAAAATTTACCTACTTTTAAATGATCTTATATTGTTAATGGATCCAAGTTTCTACTTGAAGATGTATCACTTGTTCTCAAAGAATCAACTGTAGATTTGAGTGTAAATGTGGTGGAAAAATAAGTAGAAAGTATGTGTGAACACATTGATGTGTTTTAGAGATTATTGATTATCCACACACAATGAGATCATAAAAGAACATAAAATACTTAATAATATCAAAGCCAATCTAATCTTATAATTTTTGATGTCAAAAGATAAGCAAAAGTAAATTCTATCTTATACTTTTTTAAATTACATCATCATCAATATCAGACTATCATTATTTTCAAATTACATCATCATCAATATCTTTATTAACATTATTAATTTAAAATTATAACTAATATAAATATATATATATAATTATAATAATATATATAATAATAATAATATACTATATAGTAAAGATACTGATTGAATTTAAGCTAAAATATATACAATTTTTAAATTTAAACAATATATAATATTTTTATTAATTTAAATATTATGTCCATTTTCATTCAAAACATAATAATATTTGATTTCATAAAAAATTATTATAAAAGAAAAAAATCAATTGTTCTAAAAAATAAATAGAGTATAAAAACGTAATTTCAGTTTTACTTTATTGCCAGACAAATTAATAAACAAAAAAAATCAACACCTTGTATCTAGAAAAATAATAGGTAGCGTAAAAACTTAATTCAACATTTATTTTCGTATGTAAAATACTTTATCATTAAATTTTAATTGCTCAATTTAAAGTGTAACATTTTTATTTAAAGTGTAACATTTTTATTTAAAGTGTAACATTTTTATATATATATAGAAATGAAAAACATATATATCCATAAATAATAAAAAACAAAGACATATATATCCATATTAATTATAACAGCATATTTCAATAAAAATCAAATAAGAAATTCTTGTCATATGATATTATTTTTCATATATATTATGTGACAGTCGACTATGGTGTCTTGTGGACTATATATTCGTCTTTTGTTTACGCTCATAATAAGAGATAACATGATATGCAATTTCACTGAACTTTGCTCTTATGTAGCGATACATAGACCATTTACGCCTCCTGAGCCTCCAAAGAATATATGTTTACCCCAATTTTGATCACCGACTTGATACGTCATGTCATAACATCTCGGCTTCGTTACATGCCCTAGCGGTGCGGCTTGAATTTCGTCCACGGTACCATACAATTGGATTTTCTTCGTATATGCGGCACGACGGTAGCCACCTTGAGGATAGACACCGCTACCCATTTCTGTCTCCGTTAAAGGCAGACCTGCGGCTCTTCTCGTATAAGAAACTTCGCCTCCAACCTGGAAATTATTAGCGCCCAGACCAAGAGTCGTAGAACGGAAGAGTGATCCCGGCCAATAACCTAGTTCCAACCCCTCAAAATATATATACCATGCAACCCCTACGTCTGGTCTCACTTTCTGTACATCCAATAATATTTTACAATGTGAGCTTCTTGAAAAGTTGGCCATCAAACCAAATACAAAAAATCCACATTTCTTACCTTGTCAATAGATAGTTGAAATCCATATTGCTCCCCTCCAGACTGTGATACCGGCTGCAAAATTTGACCGGGCTTGGCAACCGGGTGTGATGACACAAATCCAGGACATTCTTCGTCATAGCAACCGTTTAAGTAGTTGTCGGACTGCATCAAGGCACACACTTATCAACAATGTGCATCGTGAAGGAATTTTCAATACACCAATTAAACTTTACTTCAAACTCTGAAATTACCGTCCAATGAACAAAGAGCCTTGTTTCACCATCACCGTATTTAACTGGAGACACCTGCAATAGTCATCTAAGAATGGATTATTGGTTGATAATATTTAATTCAGTGGCTGCTCCCTTCAACACTACACTAATCTTCACTGATCATGTAAATCTCAATTGTCAGAAATGATATCGACTTACTATCCATCCAGCCTCAATGCTCTCCAATCTATTTATATCTTCGTTCGTGAACCAAATTTGGCTGAGACTGAAATAACTATCCGGCTCAACCTGCGGCCTCCATGTATTCAAGCCAGCAGTTGCGGTAGTCAATGGATCATTTGGGGATCTCCATCTTACAGCAGCATACTGTTTACAACGATTAGTATTATTATTATGATGTAATTTTAAAGTTACTGTAAAATTATATATTAAATTAATGTATGAAAAATTATAGTTTTAACAATAATAATTATTATTATCTAATTTTAAGGTGAAGGTTAAGCTAGACATCAAATTAGTGTATAAGACTCTTTGTTTGTAGGACAAGGGACTTATCTCTGCATAACTATTTCACTACTAAATTTATGAAGGCATACTCTATGCCATCTAATTTTGAACCTATACATTTTAAGAAATAACACAGTCTTAACCATAGTTACCAAATTCAGCGGAATCAAGCTAAAAAATTCGAATATTCTGCAATTCGATTTGGTTCGGTGAAAAATACGATTAAATTTGATTTGATCATTGTAGAATGTAATTAGTTTCTACTCTTGACAAAACTTATGTGGATGGAGTCAGAGTTATGGATGAGGGAGTGGATGAGGGAGAGTCCGGTAATATTCCTGCCAACCAAAGAGGGCATGTCCATTTTCCCTTGCTCGACTAGGAAATGCGGACTTGACATGCCCACAATCACTAGAGGGAACAGATGCCAAAAACATAGGATTTGCAGGCTTTAACAGGAGGAACAGAATTTACATCATAAATAACTCCTACAATGTGCTTTCTAACACGATTCCCTAAAAGAGCTAATCTACAAGTAGATATTTAGGTTTTCAGTTATTAATCAATATTCACGTTTATTTTTTTATTTTTAAGAGATAAAAAAATACTTTGATTTGAGGTTGGCATTTTTTTTGAAAATAATTTTTTTAGAAAATGATATTTT
>APFE030310186.1:0-13303 GCA_000404065.3 Pinus taeda
ACCTCTTCCTTAATGCCTCAACGATTGGTGAAAGTACCCTTAATTATATGAGAGAACCCTTTGGGGGATCAGAGTGATGACCGTCCAACGTCTATACCATGTATAGCAAGCATGCCCCACTTTTCATCATGTGTGTAAGGTCCCTAAGATTATGGACACTATGGTTACCACCTACAACTAGGTGACCTGGGGGAATAGTTATGGGTCGAGTCCACACACAAAGGTAGGATATGGATCTTGTAGCCTCTTGAAAAAAACAACCATATGTACATAGACCACACCATTAAGACCAAATGAAGTGGGGATATCACTCGGTTGATCCCAGCTTAACCTAATGCTTGAAACTTGTTTTAGAAGGGATTCCTAGGCAACATATAATTGTAAATGGATTTTTCAATCCCTAACTCAAAATTCTAGTGTTTGGTTTATGGTCTTGGAGAGTGTCCTATCCAAATTATTCCAAGGCCCTAAAATACTAAGCTAATGTTGGTGTGCTACTAGATAAATGAAAAAAAAAAAATTTAATAAATTTGATTAATCATTATATATATATACCAAGACTAAGACTAAGTAATAAAATTTAAAGAAAGTAAATGAATGAGAACTCATATACCAAAGGGAAACCACTAGGAGACTCCCAAATGGAGTCGTCAATTCTGTTTGGATAGATTCTCCTCTGCAAACATAGATTATTAATGCCCATAGACTTTCTTAAGACTTATGATAAACAATGTTAGACACGTAATAAATCCTATTGACACACATGAAATATACAAGAAATAAGAGGGTAGAAATGCTTTATCTTGGAAGGTGGATGGTTGATGCCCTTGAAAGTTGAAGAATTTGGGACCAAGCTCCTAGCATCTTTCACTTATAACTTGCAAAACAATCAACCAAATATGCTATATACTAACTCCTACAAGAAATGTTAGAACTAGTATCAACAAATCCAAAAATATATGCTCAAAAGGAAATCAACAACATATATATATGGGGGGGAAGCATAATTTATTATTATACGAAAGTGGCGTACAATAGATGCACTCCTTATGGATTTTGTGCCTTCTTCTTCCTCTCACCTAAGCTATGTTAGGAAAAATAATGAAAGGGGTGGGGGGGTGAATCAGTATTTTAAAAACTTACTTGACGTTCTCATTTTCTATTCAGATTTACGTAGATGACTTTAATGAAGTAAACATGTGTATGTACACTATTGTTATGCAAAAAACCAATGTATATCTAGTTAACTATCTTTTCAATTAATTCTTCGACATTTTAACATGAACTAATGTATCATTCCTTCATTAGGAATTATTTAAACAGTAAAAAAGGTAGTGAGAACAGAATAAATCAACACACATAGTCAACACTTATGAATAGCAACATTTTTAGGTGTAAACCCAATGTGGGAAAAAAACCACCATTGTTATCGTCTCTATCTTCTTCTTAAGAAAATATTCTTTACAATCTTATATTGGTGCAAACTCATACCAGTATGCAAGCACCCACTTGCGGGAGGCTACAACCTTCTCTCGTTCTCCAGCACCTACTGGAAGGGAGCTACAACCCCTTTATCGTCAATTCCTTATGGATCACTTTTCGGAGTGTTTCAAACTAGATCCACTTGATCAACCTGTAGGCCACCTTTCATCAAATTTTCATACTGGACCCACTACCATCATCAAATCATTTCTTCAACTAAAAAGAATCAATCATTGAATCTGATTGCAACCAATCAAACTAAACCAAAACAGATCATGTGAATGCACTTTCAATCATCAAGCCATACAGTGTTATCCATCATTGAAACCAATTGATGCCACTGCAAAACCTAATAAAAAATATGTCAAAACATATAAATTATTGTTTTGAATAATACCCATGTATATACGCTTTTTCTCTTCTTATGACCCGTGTATAGATCTCGAAACATTGAACCCTGAAACTGTATCACTGCACTATTGAAAGTAATCGCAGACACATATATCCTTCATGACAGATCTCTGAGCTACTTACAAATCTTCAATATAGTTCAATATTTCATTCACAAACCATTAAACTTCACCAGGACTAACACATTTATATTATTATGAAGAATAGCTCATCAACAGACAATAGCAAAACTGATAAGACATCATTAACTGCACATACTTTAGAAACCCTAGCATATGTAAGCAACCCTTACAAAATATTTCCACATGTGTACACATCTTTCACGAAGCATACCCATGTACAGATCTTTCCATCCTACAGAATCAACACGAAATTATCAATAGGCACACCCGCATATGTACATGCTTTTTCTGAGACAAACTTGCGTACAGATCTATAATTATTGACTCATTCCTTCGCTGCACAACATAAATTTAGTCAACCCAAAATCTTAGAAAACCCAGTAACAAACATATGTTAGAACATTATTATCATAGATCAACCCATAAGCAACTCATGTAGTCATTTTATATCTGCAAGATCTGATTCCACATCAAATCCCTTGTGCAACCTTATTTTAGATCAAACAATTCAACAATATCCAATTACTTCCACACAAAACATGTTGATCTCCACCTCCTTATATCGCTTAGGCCTTATTGAATACCATGGGTCAAATACTTAGTTATGCCGCTAGTATTCTTTGACGGGATCAAATATCTGTTTTCGCGCTTGTTACGATAGGCCAATACCATGGTAAAGATCCTAGATATTTAGGATACCATGGTATAGAAACTATACACGCTTTCGCTTCTCCATACCCGTGTGTGTACGCGGCTTTGCTTCATATAACTTGTGTGTATTTCTCAAAACATCACCTACATAATTCTTCTATCTTTGGACGGTTATGCCTTTGTTTAACCTCTCTATACTAGCTTGTAAATTCATCCTATTATCTTCATGTTGACAATCTTCATCAAGCAGGTTCCCATCAAGGACAACACATTTGTCATAATGCCAATAATATCCCCCTTTGAACTTGATGGAAACCACTTTGGTGTTTGGCTACCAACCATCTCTAGATAATTGTAGATATAACAAGCTACTCTCCAAGCAGGCTTTCTTCAAACACCAAGCTACTCTCCCCCTTTGAAATCAACGAAAAAGGGTTGCCCAATGCTGAAATAAGTGTTGTAGATCATTAAAATAAGTGTTTTTGAATACTGATAATTGCATGCAGACCATGCTCCCCCTAAGCACATGTTGAATGTGCTAAATATATACAAAGAAGTAACCAGACATGACCTTTCCTATCACCAATAACTTATATTGACCAATCTCCCGACATAGTGGGGTTACATATTTGACTCAACATTACATCAAATGCCCAACATGGGATGACATACATAATTGACTTGACCCCAATAGTCCATTCATGAATGAATATTACACTTATTACATCATAGGTCTTTACATGCCCTTTACATCAAATGATAGATATGAGATTTATAACGAAGACAAAAGACCTCGATAGTGAGGTAGCAAGGCCGAGGCAAAGTTCATTACGATATACCATATAGGATCTATACTATAAGCATAAGACAATCAGCACCATGAACCTCATCAAAATGTAAGTCAACAACTACAACAACATGTGGTTCTTCAACAACATAATCAAGAAATGATAATGCCAACAATGTACTAGAAGAAGCAAGGAAAAATGCTCCCCCTAGACATTTTCCAACTATTCATTGTCAGATATGATTATATCAACTTATTCATTAGTCAAGTCATCAAATCAACTTCATTAATCAAAACATCAATGTCATATTGGAGTAACTCATAAACCATAAGTATTTGATCATCAGTCTATAACTAACTATGTAAAACTAGCAAACAACACTTGTCATAAGCATATAATAACTTTTCTTTGAGTTAGATCTATTGACACTTCATCACAGGGAAGCATATGTGATTGTAGGGATAAAAATATGCATATATATGTGATTGTGCTTCATCAAATCTACGTACAGACAGTAAACTGCAATAAATTTCACTTTCATCTCCCCTTGAACTTGAATGATTGGTTAGAATGATTAACATAGTGATGAAGTAGAGACCACTCCTAATTTATGTCTAAGATATTCAAAGGAATCATGTGTGTTGTACATGTTTCCCGTAGGCATCCCTTGGCTACAAAAACTACGCCAGGAAACTAACTCAACCAGTCTTTAGGCTCAAGCTGGCCCTTGAACCAAAGGGGGCTCCCTTAGTTGTTACGAGGCTTAGTTTAACGTTGTTCACTTGTCACTAAACACCGGACTTTGAAGCATAATGGCCATATTTATGGTTTTAACTGGGGGTGGTTGGCGATCAATGATAATACCTATTCATATTGAATGCCTCTCTCATAGGGTCCCTTCTGAACATGTCAGATTCCATCCTGACAAAATGACTTAATTTATATAAGAATTTGACAGAAGAGTGTAATTATATTCCTAATAATTTAGCAGCCAGACCAATTACTTAACAACTAGGAAGATTTGGATGTGTGTAGAATATTTCTATAGCTTGACAAAACATATTTAGGAGAAAATAGAAGGACAAACAATAACCAATTTCAAAGAGGAGCTAGATCAGATAGACAGTCTGTTATACTAATCTCTTTAGACAATTATAAATTTGCAGGGGATTTAAGAGAGATTGAAACAAAATCTGTTGTTACCCGGGTCTTCTATAATACTTTGAACATGTGCAAAAAACAAATATGGAAATACTGGAAAAAACATACAAGAAACAAAAAATTTTGTCAAACCACAGCCATAAGTATTTCATTAGAAATCAAAAAAGAGAAGCTACTACAAAGTGTAGAGTCTTGGCATCAAAAGCCCACCCTTGTTTATTACAAATAAAACAATATATAGACTAAATATCCCCTAAACAATTACGCGCACTTTGAGGCACTTTTCATACTTTGAGGCAGTTTGGGCACATATTTGGAGGCACCTTGTTCCTTGGGATGGCATCTTTGATGGTTTTACTCTCATATATTCATTTGACTCTCTCTTGGTGGGACACATTGGTTAGAGGAGGACGATTTGCCTTGGGGGGTGATTTTTCCTTGGAGTTGGTGCTTGGACCATTCGACTATGAATTTGTTGAGTTTTTCCCGTGGTATTGACTCTCTTCCCATGGTATTGGCTATTTGTTTTGACATCACACATGGAGTGAGCTAACCTTGTGTAAGGAAAGAAAATGCTGGTTAGAATGATGGTTAGAACGATCCCTACTTTTTGATCCTTATCTCTATCGCTATCTCTATCGCCCGATGTCTCTCCGTCCTTAGGATTAATTAGAACTCTTGAATTCGATAACTAACTCACTGACCGATTGACACAGGCAAATAGAGAGTGTATAGATACATCGTCGTCATAGCACATGCATTGCAGATATCTATAGAGACAAATAATGATCCTAACTCTAATCCTTATCGCCGCTATCGCTATCGCCCGCCAGACGTCTCTCTGTCTTCCCGAGTGCGTTATTCCTTCCTAACTATCCCCATATCCTTTCTCCTCTTAGGGATGGATAGGCCTTGGATGGCACCGTATTTCACTTACATCCTTTCATATCCTTAGTATTTGAGGAAAGATGACCAAGACATCGTTGGTTGCTTCCCTCAGAATGAACACCACCTAGTGCTTGCCTTACCTTATGAACTTGCTTGAAAACAAAACTAGATCGTGGTGGACCTTGCCGGAGAGCGAACCATGTGACGTGTACGGTGGGGGGTACCTTTACCCACCTGACTTACCCTCCTTCCTAGCGTCATCTCTACCTTCAAGCAACTCTAGCATCATCAAGATAGAAATACATCTAAATATTAGCATTCTCACAACGCTAGCTACATCAATACGAAGGCCATCCATACCGCCGTATAGAGATTGAAATTATCACAACAGATACGGCATTGATTCGAACAAACCAAGCTACTGGAAGCATGGATTCAAGAAACGAGTATCCCCACCCCGGTGGCATAGGGGAGGGGGTGCCCCATCTCTATCTATCTTTACCTTCTTACGAGCTTGCTCTTGGATTTCCCTTAATCTATGGTTCAATAAATGGATGGCTTTTAAGGGTGCGACAACAGGCTCGACCAAAAGCTAGTTACTTATTTGAGAGCCCAATAAGCAATCAAGTGGAGAAGAATACGTATCAAAAAGATATCTCATTATATATATCATAATGCATGATGATGCGAGATAATATTTCCTTGATGCTTATTGGGTGGGGCTTATGTTCGAGCATGCTTACACATCCTCTAATTCAATGAATATTCGCTAGCGGAGGTATGATGATTCTGCTATGCGGAGATATGATGATTTTGCTATTCATCATCATTCATTGAAGTCAACTTAGTGTCTGGGCCCAGGTATTCTATAATTTATTGATCAATCCCGTTTTTCTGGTGGATAAC
This sequence comes from Pinus taeda, assembly GCA_000404065.3. Lineage (NCBI taxonomy): Eukaryota > Viridiplantae > Streptophyta > Pinopsida > Pinales > Pinaceae > Pinus > Pinus taeda. The sequence goes on from APFE030310186.1 coordinate 6,410, forward strand.
ATGGCTCGATCAATATGTGCTCATAAGAAAACAAAAAGGGTCAGCGAGTAAGCAAAAAATCAAATTGATTAAGGTATTCGATTGTAATGCTTACTTCGGCTTGGTTGTTGTCCCTTCCACTCTCTCTCACCTACGGGTGTCCTTTACTGGTCAGTGAAAGGTTCAGGAGTGTCCTTGATCACTAAATGGGTTAAAGGCTAGTTGGGGTCTGCCAGGGGAGGGCGGGTACTGAATGCTTTATGTGTCCCCTCCCACCAAGAGTTCTATGTGCGGGTTCTATTAGTAATCACAGATGCATTAACTGATCCCTCGTCTAAAGGGTCTATAAGCGTAGGGTAGCTGATGCATTCAATAGGTGTTTGTCCCTTTCGGTGTGTGTACCTTCCCAGTGGTGAATATAATTCCCCTCTCTGTTCATGGGTAGATGATGAAATAGGGTATCGTATGAGGGTAGCTAAGGGGAAGGTGTAGTTAATAGGTCTCTCTGGTCTGAGGGTAGTTGTAAGGTACTGTTAACAGGTCCTTCTATTAAGCGTGAGTTCCTCCCTCCCTGGATATAGTCTCAATGATGGAGTGGATAGGGGTCTATCTGTGGTGTCTGATCCCCCTAAGGATGCATTGCTAGGGGTATATTCCACTGATGGAGTGGATAGGGGCAGTGGATCACAGGCACCTCGCATTGCTCAGTCTAGTAGATCTTTCACTGGTCCCTCCTTCCTAAGGCTCTTGGAGTTCGGGGCGATAGCTATCTGAGGGCTCTGCCGCCTGCCCTGCCCTTGTTCTGGTAAGTATAAGTGTATGTGCCCTTCCCTTATTCCTGGTATGTGCCTGCCATTTGTTCTCGGTATCAATATAAGTATAAGTATAATGGTAGTAGTTGTCCGGTCTACAAGTATTGGTAGCTTTTGCTAGGTGTCTCTATGTCTCTCTCTAGTCCTACCCAAACCTACCGGGTCTTTCAAAGAGGACCAGAACCACCACCAGCAACAGAGCAAGCAGCAACAAAGCCAGTCCCAAATACAAAGCCATCTAGCCAGCTACTACATACCACAGCCAGCCAAAGCTAGTTACCCACCAGGGCTAGTATGCATCTATATATATATGATGGATAGAGCAAAGCATACAGCATGGGCATAACGGAATGTAGTTGACTCAGTAGTTTCTTTTATTGATCCAGTTGATTCTTCAGCAACAGAAGTGTATTCGGGTGGTTAAGCAGCTGATTAGGTTGTTTATTAAGCAGTTAATTCCATTGACCCAGCAGCCGCTGAAGAAGCAGTCGATTCATCAATTCCAAAGCCAGTTGTAGTGCTAGTTCCACCAGAGCGAGATCCAGGTTTTCGATATTGAGAGCGAGGTCCAGATTCTGAGCTTCGTAAGCGAGCTTAAGATTCTGATGCTCGTGATCTAGTTTATGCTTTTCGAGATCGAGATGAATCTTCATAGTTTCGAAAGCGAGGTTCAGAGCCTGTTGCTTCAGCAGATGGGTCATCAGCAGCAGTCGCGGTACGGGCATTAGCAGCAGCAGCCGCGGTACGGGCATTAGCAGCAGCAGCCGCAGCAGTAGATTTAGCCATTAATGCAGCAGCAGTTGTTTCTGCAGTAGATCCAAAAGTTGATGGAGCAGCAGTTGGGTCGTGTTTACCTGGTTCCATATCCACTATAAGTATAAGAAGCAGTCATTGGCTCAGTAGATTAAGTCATTGGTTATGCAGATGTTGACCAACCTACCCTATTCCGAACATTTGCACATTCTGGGCGTAGTTTTCTTCCCACATCTAGACCTTCCAGATCGAGAGCCCGTAGCACCACTTCCATTTGTAAAGGTAAGCCACTGGTGTGACTATGCGATCAGTCACCAGTACCTATTCAATCCTTCTCTTTGGAGCATCATACCTAGGTGGATAGATTTCTATAGGAGGTGGAGATCCTGGTTCTGATGAGTGAGATTATGACCTTTGTGGTCGAGATGTAGATTTAGCAGCAGTTGATTCAGAAGATGAAGTAGTTGAACCAGCACCACCACCAAGGGCAAGGGAATCAACACGAGTAGTTCAAGATGCAGTGAAAGATGAAGAGTGTAAACAGTTGCATAGATAGTTGAAGAACCAACAGTTTCACTAGTTCCAGAAGCAGAGCCTAAAGCAGCTAGGGAACAAGTAAAGGCATCATAAATAGGAACAGAGCGAGTAGCTTCGGTAGATCTAGCACCAGCACCATAAGCAGCAGGGTCAGTTTACCTTATTGATCCAGTAGCGAAGGCGGGAACATATCCATAAGATCCAAACACATAGCTAGTAGCAGTAGTTTCATATGTCAAGGAGTTGTGGGAGTAGCCGAGGTGAGGACATAGGTGTGGCCCTCATGCTTAAGATGGTACTGATGAGTGTGAATATGATATAAAGTGTGTCATTGTTGCTAATAGGGAATTCCCAAAATAATGTAAGCACAGTTTAGAGGAGACACATCACACACCAAAGTATCGTGAAAAGACCCAATGGCGAAGGTTACTACACAATGTTTAGAAACCAAGAGGTGAGGGCCATCCTTGTGGACCCAACCCAATGGATATAGAGAGGGGTTAGAATTTGTGGGAAGAGAAAAGCATTGGACCAGATCCTAAGCTACCAGATTTTTATGACTCCCATTACCAAGAATCAAAGTAGCCAACACATGCTTGATATGACAGTTATGGGTAAAGAGAGTGGCCTGTGAAGTAGTTGTGTCCCCAGTGGTCATGAGAATCAATGAAGGATCAGGAGTAGTAGGATTGTCCAAGGGAATGAGGTCAGGGGGTGTGGAGTTGTTATTAGAGGGTGTGGGAGTCTCTACAAAATGGTTTTCACAGGATGTTGACCCCCGAGAGCACGACACTCCTCCGCCTCCTGAAAATGCTATAATAGGAGGGAAATCTTGAAAAACCTTCGCGCTATATATAAAAAAGGGGTGAGCCTGTCGTGTGAGGAGAGGACCCAGTAGGGGGCTCGACCAAAGGGAGAGGAACAACTCTCTTTGGGCCCCTCACCAAATAAGCACCCCATATGCTAATTATGAACTGTATATTAAAATTAAATAATATTTCCTTATTAGTTGCAGGAAATCTAGAATTGTTGCAAGTATCTGTCTCGAAATCTGGAGTTGGTTGAATGACTACTGAAAATCTGTAGAATGATCCTCAATCTATTGATCTTTTGATGTTCTGAATGTTGATATCTCCATGCCCTTAAAATCTAGAGCTATTGTTTCCACCATTTTCCTTTCAATTGATATTCCTGTGCCTTGAAATCTGGGGTTTGTGAAGTTGTTGCTGAAGATCTATTTGGAATGCTTTTATGTCACTTTTTGACAATGCTTCAATAATTTCAAAATCATAAATGTTTTCAAATATTCTGTGATTAAATTTGGTATTTTCATGAATTTATTTACTAAATAAATTCAAAAAGTATCTCCTCAAATAATAAATTTATGGATAAATTCATCCACTTATTTGAAATTATGTCGTGTTTCTATTTCTCATGTATTTACAAAACTATGTGTGGTTTTGCAAATCCATGTCCTGTTTCTCCTTCGTGTAAAAACCCAACTATGTGTGGTTTTGTAAATCCATGTCATGTTTCTTCTTTCATGTAAAAACTCATTTACTTTCACACTGTAAATTTCCTTTCTGTGAAATTCATTTACAGATTAAAAAACCATATCTGGTTTGTAAATCCATGTCTTGTTTTAGAGTATTTTACTTTTCTCTTTTACTTTCACCTCAACATGATTTCACACCGGTAACTTGATTTCACCATGCCTGTAAATTATTCTTAATTCTGTAACTCTCACTTCAATTTCACATGTATTCACAAAAATATATTTTTTCTCTCTGTACATTAATTTCATCAATATATGATTGCAAAGCGCTGCTTTATTCATTTTCATGCACCGAGAATTTATCTTACTTGTAGTTGTAACACATTAGCTTGTAATTCCAATTTAGCCACTTTACCTTCCATCATGAAATAAATTTATTTCATATTACTATTACTGTCGTATAAAATTCTAATTAATATTGGGTATGGTTTTCAGGCCCCTCCTCAGTGGTAAATGGTTTTGGATTTTAAGTCCCGAATTCATGAGATGGTGACACATAGGTTTGGGAGTCTACCATTAAAACTACTCTTCGAACCCCCCTATGTTAACGGGAAATGGCCAAGGGGGGTCTGAAATCACTTTTTAAAAGTTGGATTAAATTACCCATATCTCAAGACATGAAAGATAAGGAGCCTTTAATCAGTTAAATGTGGGGTGGTTCTGTTGATGCCCCGAAAATCGTTGTATGGGGGATAACCACCACCCGGTCCGGACCTTAATACAGCTCCTTCCCCATTTGGGATGGTGGCTCCGACTAGATATAATGGGACCAGTTTCCCAATAATGAATAAAAGGGGTGGATGAACGATTGGTTATCTAATCTAATGATAGGCGAATAACTTAATCTATTAGCAAAAACAAAAGAACTACTGCTAATCCTGGGAACTATTATTCTTTGGAAATGTAGCGTTTGATGATCTTTGTCGATTGACAGGAATATAGATGACTCTATCAAATAAACATAGATATTTATTCATTCAAATATTACTTTATTTAAATAGTTAAACAAAGTGATTAACACAATATTGCTACACTTATCATTTATATCATCGATACATACATGATTAGAAGAAAAGCACACTGTAAACATCCAATAGTGGAAGGAATAAAGAATGCTGTTAAAACACATATATATATATCCGATAAATAGCAAGAGCGATCAAATGAAATTCATATAAAAAGAATGAGTTCAGACATAGATAATAGTACCATATGAGCTGCTTATCACTCCCAATATCAATCGCTATTTGAAATTCTTCTTCCAACACAGAAATACTTTCAAACAAAGACAGTAGTGCACACTCGCATAAAAGCTTCTTTGTCAAAATCAGAATGATTGGTCTAGTTTTATAAAAGAATATCCCTGAAGTACAATAGTGCAACTTCAGGTTTTAAGTCATATACAAAAGTTTACGACCCTTTCTAAATACATGAAAGTACCTATAAATACTAAATTAAGCTAACTATCTATGAAACAGAAATCCTACTTAATTGGTATCAATTGATTTTGAATATCTCCTTCACAGCAATCTGGCAGTCAGCGACATGAATCATCATTTAGGCTGTTTGCCTTTAAACCTGAGCTGACATATCGCAAGCATTGGCTCCACTTCGGTTGGTCTGTTGAGGCGACAATTGAGTTGGGCGGCATAGGCGGCATCCTGAATATCGGGAATGATATACCCGATTGCATCTGTAAGGCATTTGAGGGCGGCTCTCTGGCTGTGCGGTTTGACTAAAAAGAACCAATAGGTGTCCCATGTCAAACTGTTAATTCCTGCAATTAATCTTCCATTTTTCTCTAGTTCCGGATAACATGACTGCTCCAATGTTTTAGCTGCTGTCAATTTACCTGAAGTACATTGAGAGATCATGTTAGACAAGTAAAGAGTATTATTAACCAATTCAACCAAATTACTAGTGGTTGATTTGCATCTTGAAATTGCTCTCTCTGCTTTCATTAACTGGGACTGCCATTATGTAAATAATATCTCTTTATGTGATTCTAAAATCTTTGGTAAATTAGCCGCTTGTCCCTGATTGGTATCTTGCCATTCAAGAAAATTGGTTAATGTTTCATCAGCTTGATCCAAGTCTGTTATAGCTTTTTCCGATTTCTCACTTATGGATGTCGTTAAATCGCATAATGGTTCCGCCTAGGCGATTTGTTGACATAAAAGCTTTATCTGAGTTATCAATGCCTTATTTCCCTGTAATGCCTCTACTCTGAATTCATCTATCTGTGGAAGTTTCTTTGTTTTCTCTAGCTAGGCTGATAGTTGAGCAATCTGCTCATCTTTTGACTTCAGCATTTGTTCATTCACTGCTTCTACTTGTGTCAATGCCTCAGACAGCTCTTTCTGCTTTTGAACTACGCTGTCATCAATCCTCTGTTTCTCTTCCAGCAATTGTTTAGTCAATTGATTATTTATTTGTTGTTGTATTACCAATTGTCGTTCTACCTACTCCGCCTTTTGGTGTGCTTCTGATAGTTGTGCTTGCAGTGAAAAGATCTCCTGGTCTTTTGTTTTCAATAAAATGCTTACCTCTGATGCCTTGTCTATTGTTGTTGCCGAATAGGCTCCAGCATATTGTGATAGTTTTGTTAGATCATCAGAGGGGTCAAATTCCTCTTTCCAAAGCACATTGCCCGTCACTGTTTGTTCTGGGAATAGGGAAGGTTGATCAGTCCTTCTCCTCTTCCTTTGTCGTTTTACCACAACTTTGTGTCTTGGGCTATAGAAGATATCTAAGGGAGGAATTTCTTCTATTTGCAAAATAACCTGATTGGAAGGATCCTTTGGGATTATCTCTACTTCTTTTGAACTGGGTAGGACATTAGTTTCACCTGGAACCTGTTTTGAAGTTGTCTCCTGTGTATCAGCCTCTTTTGATGTCTCGGCATATTTAGAGCACTCAAGATTACTGATAATTGAGTTGAATTGCTACCATTCCTGGAGCAATTTCGGGTCAATTTGAGTATTTACATTCACATTTATGCTTCTCTGTTCCTGCTCTTTCGTCTAGGTTTCCTCTTGTCTTTTCTTATGCACTTCTTCCTGTTCCTTTGATGTAACAGGAGGTTCCTTGTTCAGGATCACTTGATTCTGTTGTTGGGGTTGTTGCTAACAGATCTAGAGGCAGAGTTTGCAACCTCTGTTCTCTAAGTCTGTTGAATTCAACTAATCCATCATCTTTGTATTCGATTATAGCCAGCGATTTAACTTGGAACATTGACTCGGCTGATGAGAACATGTC